>JBBPBX010005014.1:52093-69369 GCA_038048925.1 Garcialebias charrua
AAATGAAAAATTGATTAAGTAAAAATGGGAAAATAGGTAAATGAAAATTGATTAAGTAAAAATGGGAAAATAGGTAAATGAAAAATTGATTAAGTAAAAGTGGGAAAATAGGTAAATGAAAAATTGATTAAGTAAAAATGGGAAAATAGGTAAATGAAAAATTGATTAAGTAAAAGTGGGAAAATAGGTAAATGAAAAATTGATTAAGTAAAAATGGGAAAATAGGTAAATGAAAAATTGATTAAGTAAAAATGGGAAAATAGGTAAATGAAAAATTGATTAAGTAAAAATGGGAAAATAGGTAAATGAAAAATTGATTAAGTAAAAATGGGAAAATAGGTAAATGAAAAATTGATTAAGTAAAAATGGGAAAATAGGTAAATGAAAAATTGATTAAGTAAAAGTGGGAAAATAGGTAAATGAAAAATTGATTAAGTAAAAATGGGAAAATAGGTAAATGAAAAATTGATTAAGTAAAAGTGGGAAAATAGGTAAATGAAAAATTGATTAAGTAAAAATGGGAAAATAGGTAAATGAAAAATTGATTAAGTAAAAGTGGGAAAATAGGTAAAGGGAAAATAGGTGAAAATAATGACAAATAACTATTTATTTCACCATTTTATTTATTTATTTAATTTTGGCTAAAACGGCTCCCCATATGAAGAAAAGACACTTTCAAAAATGGGGTTGCCACGTTAAACTTCAAGACGGTCATTGCCATGTGTAAACCTGCCACCTGATCATTTGAAGAAACTGTTTTCTAGTTTTAATTTTGCTTAATAACTATAGTTTCCTCAATTGACTGGTGTGGCTGAGGATTAATCATAGTGGGCACCATTGGCAACCCCTTGGCTCCGCCATTGCATCTGGGGATGGATACATTTGCTCTGACACGACAGGATAAAAGACGAAGCCTAACTCTCTTCTTAAACAGTGTAATTCCTACTGGACTATTTCAGCATTTTAATAGTAAAATATAATTTTTAAATGGGTCAAAATCCTTAAAGTAATAATGGTCAGACTGGATGTATTGCAGATGGTTTTCATTCTTTTTTTTTTCTTCCAAAAATGTCTCACAGAAAACTTCCCAGGGCAAATGTTACTTTTCTCTTTTGTGTGTTGAACTCTCAGCTGCAGATATTTAGAGATTCTTCCTGTGGAGACCGAACTTTAAACATCTGAAACAGTCATGACAAGGAGACCTTTGGATTTTAGATTTTTACAGCGAGTTCAATCATAACCAGTCAAAAGTTTTCTTTTAGGAGACACTGTATGTATGTAAAAAATAATAATAATTTTGCAGTTTGAATGACTTTTGAAATAAGCTATAAGAATCAAAACAGCTAAAACTGAAAAGTAGCAAAAACTAGCTAAAGCTAAAAAGTAGCTAAATTATAGTTAAAAGCTAAATAAAACAAAAGATAGTATGCTGATGCACATTTCAAATAGAACAATGTTTGTGAAGGAATTGTAGTGGTCTCAGTGTATTTCTGTAAGGAAAATATATGTAAATAAATATTTGACATGAGTAAAAGCTAAAGCACCCATCTATTGAATGAGCTGAACATGTTTTGTTTTATTCATTTTATAATATGAAATACAACAATTAACATATGTACAGGTAACCCCCGACCTACGAACGAGTTTGGGACCTAAGAACCGTTCGCAGCTCGATCCGTTCGTAGGTAGGGGGTGAAAATTATTTTTTTTAAAAATTCATTCATTCATTCAACCTTTATTTATCATGCTAACGGAGCGCGCGCACACATTTAAGCATGTACAGTAGTGTACTGTAATGTTAAACATTGCTATTCACATTTACAGAATAAATAAAAATATATTTTCTTACTTTGAGATGGTCATAGCCGACATCTTAGGTTGCCATGCGTTGTTGTTATCAGGCCGAGCAGCGCGACGAGCAAACCACGGGAGCTGCTCGAGGCCTGTGTTAGCTCTCGAGGCCTGTGTTAGCTTCTGCTAGCCAGGCCATGAGCTGGTGTTGGAGCGGCGGTGCGGCCCAATCGGCCATCATTCTGCAGCTGCTTCTCCGCCTGAGACGTCCACAGAGCTCACAGAGCGATTCCAGATAGTAATTAATCCATATGAGGCAATCCTGATCAACAAGTCTTCCAAACTTTGCTGCCTGTAGCCGTGACTAACCCTAAGATGGCTGGCCTCCGGTGACTGGCGACCTTCTTCCTGTTATGACCGACCTTCTTCCTGTTATGACCGGAAGTTGCACGATTATTGCGCAATCATGACAAAAATGATCAGAAATGATCATTTTTTATCATAATTATTATTTATAAAGCATTTAAAACAACCACAGCTGCAACAAAGTGATGTACACATGAAATTAAGAACATTTAAACACAAAAAAATAAAAATAAAAAATAATAAAAAAAATATTTTTTTTTAATACAGTAATTTCATATTTTTATTAAATATGATACGTTCGTAGGTCCCGTGGTTCGCAGGTCGATGGGGTCGTAGGTCGGGGGTTTGCTGTATAATAGAAAAGAATATATAAAAAAAATATAAAATGAAAGGTAGCGGATGAAGAATACAGTATCTTATTAAATATGCTCCTTATTTATCTAATAATTCAAACAATATTTTCTATAATAACAAATTAAGTAAATAACTCATTCAATTTTCAATTCACATATATTACTCATTAAAATACATTCATTTATATTTGTTTAACAATTCGTTTTTAACCAGTTTCTTAAATACAAGGATTGATTTGGCTTCCTTAAAGGTTCAGTATGCAGTTTCTGTAGAACTGCAGCAGTTAGAAATATTTTCAACAGGCAAAGCATTCTGATCCCTCCCCCTCAGAGCCATATGTGGCTCTGCCCCCTTGTGGTCTGTTGAATTTCAAATTCAAGCTCTGTTTTTATTGGCTGATTCAAATTCAAGCTCTGTTTTTATTGGCTGGTTACAAACTCTGTTTTTATTGGCTGGAAAATGGCGGGTCACCTTTTCTTTTTAGAAATGCTTATTTACCACCTGGAGAAGCAAGGGGACAATATTTTTTTTATTTTTCAGAGATTACCTGGCTAACATCAGTCTGTCAGGAGGTAGTGACAGAGTGAAGAAATATGTTCATAAAAAAAGCTACATACTGCAGCTTTAACATTTGTCATTAAGTCATTCCATAATCGTACTCCTTGAATTAAGGTAGTTCTTCCCTTCAAACTATTTCTAAACTGTGGTTGTACAAATACATATTTTCCCTTGAGATTGTAACAACTTGATCTTTTCACAAAATACATTTGGATATTTGATGGTAGTGTATTTTTATTCGCTCTAAACATAAGTGACAAAATGTTATAGTCCACCAAATCATAGAATTTCAGCAATTTCATTTGATAAAATAATTCACTTGATGGGTGACGGTAATGTATTTTTGTTATAATTCTTACAATTCTTTTCTGCAAAATAAAAATAGGCATTGTGATTGATTTACACGCTTTTCCCCCAAACATTAACACAATAAATCAAATGTGGCGTAATTGTATTATACAACAAATGCAGTGCCTTGTCGTTTAATAGATGTCTAACTCTATAAAATGTTGCAATAGATTTAGATATTTTTGTTTTAACAGAATTAATATGTTGTTTCCATTATAGATTATAGTCAATGAAAACACCCAAAAATGTTGCCTCAGTAACTCTGCAAATCACTGAATCCTCAACGTGAAATGAAACATCAGTTTTATTTCTATTACCAAATATCATATAGTTAATTTTTTCCAAGTTTAATGATAATTTGTTGAGTTTAAACCAGTTCTGAACTTTAACAAACTCCTTCATCATTGACTCCAATAGTTGTTCAAGATTAGTACCAGAACAAAAAAAAGTTGTATCATCAGCGAAAAGAACGCATTTGAATAGACCAGATACCTTAACCAAATCGTTTATATACAAGATGAACAACTTTGAACCAAGTACCGATCCCTGAGGAACTCCACATGTAATAGTACAGTGATCTGATCTCACATCATCCAACTTTACAAACTGTTTCCTGTTTTCCAAGTAACTACACACCCATTGTAACGCTAATCCTCTGATGTCGTACTTATGTAATTTGTCAAGGAGAATACTGTGATTAACAGTATCAAACGCCTTTTTTAAATCAACAAACACACTAACACAATATTGTTTGTGATCAACAGCGGTAGTTACTTGTTCCATAAAGTCCATAAGTGCCATAGATGTAGAATATTTTGCTCTAAAACCATATTGATTATTAGTTAGAATATTTTGTTTTTCAATGAATTGGTCCAATCTGTTGTTGATTAGTTTCTCCAAGATTTTTGAAAACTGTGGTAACAGGGATATCTGTCTATAATTATTAAACACACATTTGTCACCACTTTTGAAAAAAGGAACAACTTTAGCTACTTTCATTCTTTCTGGAAATACTCCCGTTGTAAAAGATAGATTACATATATATGTGAACGGTTCAATTACATGACTCATGTAATTATATTTTTAACAAACGTCATATCCATAGCCAACCAATTTCATCCAACCATTTTGATATGAATGCTAAAAATAACAAAGGATACAGGAGGAAAAATAGATTAAGAACAGTTAATGTTCAGTACCACTTTACAATAAGGCTCCCCTTTGTAAACCTATTTTTTTTTAGGAAATATTAGTTGTAGATACTTATAATGTAATGATAAAGTACAATATCATATGATAAAGAAGGGTTTACAAACGCTTATTGTGCTCACAAGGTATTAACTTAGTCTGAAATGTTTAATATTACTAAATTAAATACAGTATGTAGTTGAACAGATTTGGCAACAAACAGGTCAGTTTTGTCTCTGTCACTCTTAATTAGTGCATAATAAGCAATTGTTAATGATTTATAAAGTGTTTATAGAGGAATTAACATCTATGAACTTTATTAACCAGGGGATCCTTACGTAAAGTGGCACCAATTCTTGCAACTTTATTTAGTCTTATCACCAATTATAGAAAATAATTTTTCAGTATTTTGATTTTTTTTTAATGCACAGTTGAGTGTAGATCTTAAATGTTATTTTCTCCTTGTAAGCATGTGATTTAAAAGTTTTTGTTTCCAATTCTGACCAGTACTGATGCTTTGTGACCCAGAACATCAACAGTAAGTACAGGAGTGTGATTTGACGACTTTACACGGTGTTGTTCGTGTAGGAGAGGATTCTACCAGCTCGTGTTACGGCCTGAAGAAACGTCTCCTGCTCCTCACTCGCTTTGCCTCAGCTCCAGCTGCACGTGCTGCAGGACCTTTAATCCTCCATGCTGACTAGTTGGCGTGTCTGCATCTGCAGCCCCACCTGTGGAGGTATTATTATCTCCCTGCTCCCACTCAGGAGGAGCATGCTCAGGTTGGCACAGACCCTGGGAACTGGCCCTGAGGGGGATCACAGGCTGGAGGATGATGGATGGCTAAGGAGGGCTGCTGATGTACTGCAACCTGCAGCTCCAGCCTGTTGGCTAATTCCTAAGACCACTTTAAGTTTTCATCGCTCTCTAAAACCAGCACACCATCCCTGACGCCTCCGGGCCTCTGTTTGCAACCGGAGACGGTCCGTGCTGTGTGGGAGTGGGCTGTTTTTATAGTTTGCTAGCAGAGGCCCTGAAGACGGGATATTTGATACTTGTGTTTGGTGCACAGTGAACCCTGTTCTGCCTGTTTCCTCGTGACGTCCCTTCTGCTGCGGAGGGTGGAAAAACGTGAGCCCAGTCTCAGCTGACATCTGTTGAGGCCGCTGTTCATTTGCAAAGTCTAGTTTATTATGGAGGTCACAACAGTTAAAGGGACTGATTGCAGAGCGTGAACCTGAACTGTATGAAACAGTGCAGTTTGGAACAGTTTGCTCCAGTAGTTTTCCAGATGTGCACTTCTGAAACGTGGGCATGTACTCGGTGTCAACAAAGCACGGAACCAAGTCCACTGAACGCCTCGTGGAAGCTGGAGTTGACCTTTGAACCTGGCCGTGGTTTGTCCTCTGAACTCTGGAGGGGCTGGAGAGGAAAACTCAAACCCTAGAGAGAGAGAAGACAAATCTGTGGAAGTTTAAAGCTATGAGGAACTGTTTAACTTTATTTTTCATGATTTTATTCAAAAATATATACTGCTACTTAAAGTTACAGCCCACTGTGAGCCCAACTGAGCTGTGAGGAGGGATTTTTCTGCACTTTTCCAAAGCTGCAGGCAGTGTATAAATATTAAGAAATAAACGGAATCAGAATTGAATATTAATAAAGATTCCCTTAAAAAATATATAGCAGGTTCAAATTGTGTGCAATGAAAACAAAACAAAAGAAATTGAATGTGACACTGTGGGTTCTTTGTTTTTAGTTACAATTCTGCTTTACATATTTAACACAGCAGTTTGTTTCGTATGGAGGGTGGCATGTGACAAAATTAAATACATAAATAATAATTAAATGCATCACTTAATTATTCAAATCATCATTAAGTCATTAAAGTTCCACCCAATGAGTTTGATGCGTGAGGCTGACGGTAACATATTGTAATTTCATGATGACACTGCTGTACGCGAGCCATGAAATAAATAAATACACAGAGAAATGGTTTCCAAGATGGCGGCGTAGCGAGTAGTCGGCTTCGTTGGGCTGCGCACCATATACTTCGTAGTTGGGCAGCAAACAAGACTCGAATGTGATTTTCCGACCGTCGACCGTCGACAAGCCTTCGCTGACTTATTCCAGCACAATGCCGCCTAGAACCATGAAGAGAAACAACAAGGCCGACGACGCAGAATCTCAACAGGCTAACGCAAGTAGCATGGCTAACACGGAACTAGCTGCGGAGCTACCAGTTGCTAGCGGGACCGTCACACTCGACCCGGCTCTCCGACAAGTTATTGAAGAAATTACCGGGAATATTTCGGCAGTTATCTCCCAAAAAGTGGACATTCTGGCTGAACTGCTTAAGAACCAGGCCGCGGAGATAAAGGAGCTGGGCCGACGCACTACAGAAACGGAAGAGAGGATTGTAGCTCAGGAGGAAGGCCTAGACCAGGCTACAACTCGCATTAAAAAGCTGGAAAAAGAGACTCTTATGATGGCACAACGACTGGAGGACACGGAAAACAGAGGCAGGAGAAAGAACATTCGGGTGCTTGGTTTGAAAGAAGGCATAGAGGCTGGCCCTGGAGTTTTAAAATTCTTTGAAAAATGGCTGCCTGAGTTTCTGCATATCGAGACCAAGAGCGGTCGGATTAAGCTGGAGGGAGCGCACCGCACACAGGCTTTAAAGCCTGGACCTTCACAGAGACCAAGACCTGTGCTGCTAACGTTTCACAACTATTGGGACAAACAGCAAGTACTTGAAGCCGCACGGCGTGCGGGGAGCGGAGACCAGCCCCTGATGTACCAGAACTCCAGGATTATGTTCTTCCAGGATTTCTCGGCAGACACCGTGCGCAGACGGAAGGAATTCGATGTGGTGAAGCGACGGATGAAGGAGGCAGACATCCAATACTCCCTTCTGTACCCGGCCAGGCTGAGGATTGTGCACGATGGGGAAGTAAAGATTTTTATTTCTCCAGATAAAGCCATGGAATTCATGGACAGTTTGGGCTGACTAGCCATCAGCTTAAAATGAAACGCTCTGGACCGGACGGTATCAGGGGCCTGATATCTGAACGCTTCATAAATCACAACGACCGTGAGTAAATATGACTTTGATCTATTTTGATATAGCTCTGCTCAACTATATATATATATTTTTTTTTATTATATGAACTTAAATGGTGCGCAACAACGATGGAGAGGTGATGGACCCTCTCTTTTGGGTTTGTTTACCTGTGTGTATTATCATCTGGGCGATGATGTACACTTGTTTGGTTAAAGTAAGATGGCCCCCTGTTTTCTTTTTAGGGGGGAAGCGTGCCTGGAAAGCCAATTTTTTGTTTTTTTTGTTGTTTTTATCTGTAGGTTTTGGTTGTTTTTTTTCTTCAGCTCAGCATATTTCAGTACCCATATGTAACTTTTCTTTTTTTCTTTTTTGGATGGTATTACAGTATAACTTTAGACTATAAATGTTAAAAATATGCACATGGAACATTAAGGGAAGCCATTCACCAATTAAAAGAAAAAAGGTCCTCTTAGCTCTTAAGAAGGAAAATGTAGACATTGCCCTACTGCAGGAGACACATTTAAATGATTGTGAACATTTAAAATTGCAACAATGTGGTTTTGAACATGTTTTTTTTTCCTCCTTTACTAGTAAAAGTAGAGGAGTTGCAATTCTTATTAAAAAATCTGTGCCCTTTAAAGTCATAGAATGTATTAGAGACACAAATGGAAGATATGTACTTCTTAGGGCATTGATAAATGGGGATGAATTTGCCATATTGAATGTTTATTTTCCACCAGGACATCCTATTAATTTTTTAACAGAAATAATGGCAAAACTTGTAGGTTTTTCTGTTGAAAATGTTATTGCAGCAGGTGATTTCAACTGTCTTAAAAATCCATTGATTGACAGGCTCCCTATTAGCCATCTTCCCATTACAGGGAAATCAAAACAGATTTTTGATCTTTTTGAAGAGGCGGGGTTTGTGGATGTATGGAGAAAACTTCAACCTGCTGGAAAAGAATTTACTTTTTATTCTAACCCCCACAAATGCCACACACGTATTGATTATTTTTTTCTCCCTAAAATTATTCTGAGTCAAGTTGCTTCATGTAAAATAGGACACATTGTTATTTCCGACCATGCTGCAGTATACTTAAATTATATTGTTAAAAACGTTAAAGTCCAATCCTATAACTGGAGATTAAATCCCTTAATTTTAAAGGATGAAAAATTTACAGAATACTTTAGAACAGAATTCAAACATTTCATTGCCATTAATTCCCCCTCTGCTAGCAGCCCGTCTTTGCTCTGGGACACAGCTAAGGCATTTAGTAGAGGAATAATAATATCATGTATGTGCAGCAAAAAATGAAGAAGTGCAGAACAACAGAAAATACTAGAAAGGAAACTTCAATTTGCGGAGGAAGAATATGTAAAAAAACCTTTAAAGTCTAAATTGGGGGAGCTCAATGCCATCCGGTGCTCGCTGAATACATTACTGACGCAGAATGCTACAGACAAAATCAAATTTGCTAAACAAAGACTGTTTGAATATGGGGACAAGCCAGGTAAATACCTTTCCTATCTCACAAAAAAACGGAGGTCCACCCAGGCAATTGCTTCAATTTCTGATCGGAGGGGTTCTTGTCTAACAGATCCAGAGAAAATAAATGCAGCTTTCTATGAATTTTATAAAAATCTATACCAATCTGAAAAATGTGAGAATTTTCAATCTTTAATGGAAACGTTTTTTTTTTTTAATTAAGCTACCTAACTTGACAGAAAGCAAAAAGAGAGACCTAAATGCAGAAATTTCGGAAGCAGAGGTGGAGAGAGCCATCAGATCACTTCAGGGGGGGAAGGCGCCAGGTCCGGATGGGCTTACCTCAGAATTTTTTAAAACATTTACTGATTTGCTATCAAAGCCTTATTTATCTATGTTGAATGATTCTTTAGGTATCGGTACCCTCCCCCCTTCACTTCGGGAAGCTAATATATCTTTAATTCTAAAAAAGTCTAAACCTCCAGAAAATTGTGACTCCTACAGACCCATCTCATTACTCAATGTAGATTTAAAAATACTTTCCAAAATTTTAGCTATGCGTCTGGAAAACATGTTACCCTTATTGGTAGGGATAGACCAAACAGGTTTTATTAAGGGTCGTAATTCCTGTAATAATCTCAGACGTGTTTTAAATGTTATTCAGATGTGCCAGCAGCGGGCGATGGATGGTCTTGTGATCTCATTAGATGCAGAGAAGGCGTTTGATCGCGTGGAATGGCCATATCTTTTTCATACTCTGCATCAATTTGGATTGGGTTCCAATTTTATTAATTGGATTAAAGTCCTCTATAGCTGTCCCCTAGCTGCAGTTATTACAAATGGGCTTAGGTCCAGAAACTTTGAAGTGGCAAGGGGGAACAGGCAAGGCTGTCCTCTTTCGCCTCTTTTATTTACTCTTGCAATTGAACCATTAGCTGAAGCAATTCGTAGCGACCCTACCATACTCGGTATCAATACTGATAAGGGAACTCATAAAATATCTTTATATGCTGACGACGTTCTGTTATTTATCTCCAGACCTTCCACCTCGGTTGGAAGAGTCATTACAATTATTAATCAGTTTGGTTTATTTTCGGGATATAAAATAAATTTTTCTAAGTCCGAGGCCATGCCTCTGGGTAAACAGCTTCATATACCTAATTCCCCCTTTAAGTGGTCTCCTGCAGGATTTAAATATCTTGGTATATTTATAACACCTTCTTTTGATCAGATGTTTAAAACCAACTTTATCCCACTATTTGCACAAATTAAACTAGACCTTGAACGCTGGAACTATCTTCCTCTATCTTGGATGGGCAGAATTTCGCTTCTTAAGATGAACGTTCTCCCTCGCTTATTATACCCAATTAGGATGATACCCGTTTTATTTACTCAGAAGTGGATTCAAAAACTAAAAAGTTGGTTTACTTCCTTTATATGGGCCAAAAGAAGAGCATTTATAAAAATGTCAACACTGCAGTTACCAAGAGACAAGGGAGGCTTAGCTTTTCCGGATATTAAAAAATATCAGTTGAGCTCTCTTATATTATATGTCCAGAAATGGATATCTGAGAATCCATCCACAGTGTGGCTTGACATAGAAACCTCATTATGTGACTGTCCTCTTAAAAGTCTAATTTTTGTCAAAACTATGAAAACAGTACATAAATGTTGTAATAATCCAATTACTGTGAATACAGTTAGGGCTTGGAGGGCGGTTCAACATATCGAGGGAAGAACTGGGAAAACATCACCACTTATACCCTTTATTCAGAATCCTGATTTTCTTCCTGGTATGTTAGATGCAGGCTTTGGAGAATGGGGAGCTAAGGGTATTTCCTCTCTTGGTTGCCTTTTCAAGGAAGGGGTGTTTATGTCTTTTAATCAAGTTATGGAAGTGTTTGGAATAGCGAAAAATAACCTCTTTCGTTTTTTTCAGTTAAGAGATTTTGTTAAAAAAGAAACAACATTATTCAGGGACATTGAAGTTTCGAGCATTGAAAATTTGTTTTTTGGAACTCGTGAAGTGTCACTTAGTATGTGCTATAAAACACTGAAATGTGATAAGAGTCACTTATCCACTTTGGCTCAGGCCTGGGGAGAGGAACTGAACGTCGAGATCACTGATGAAACATGGAGTAATATTTGGAATTCTGCCGGGAAAATTTCCATTTGTAATCGTTCTTGGGCATTACAACTTAAATTATTACATAGAGCTCATTTGGCTCCAAATCGAGTGTCTAAGTTTAAACCAGGATCCTCGTCATTGTGTCCTAAATGTAAAATACATGAAGGCAGCCTTACACACTGTCTTTGGTCATGTCCCAGGATCCAGATATACTGGAAATCTATTTTGATTGAGATAAAGAAAATTATCAAAACCGATATCGATCTCGACCCAGTCTCTCTTCTCCTTGGTCTACCAAATAAACATGTTAAAAATTCCAACAAAAGTAAGTTGTATAATGTTCTAACTTTCTGTGCTCGGAAAAATATTTTGTTACAATGGATTTCTGATAAGCCCCCTGCCATTTCTGGATGGAAAAAACTCATTTTGGAATATATTCCGCTTGACTTTCTAACATGCCTTGCTCATTCCAAGACTGACATTTTCAGACGTATATGGAAGCCCTTCTTGGATTACTCTGAGGGACACGTGTATACCATCTTAGCTGAAGCATTTAAAGATGTTTAGAGCTGGACTTTCTTGTAATTGAAGTATGCATTTCCCTTATTATATTTTACTGCAATGCTGAGCTTTTCGTTTTGTTTTGTTGTTGTTTTGTTTTGTTTGTATGTGTGTCTTTTCTTTTGTCTTTTTCTTTGTAAAAAAAATCTAATAAATATATCTATAAAAAAAAGAAACACCTACTTTTTAAGGTGTGATGTGTGATTTGTCAATCTACATATGTATGTGTGTACTAGGAGTTGAACGAGTACAATTTTTTTACTCAACGTTGACATAGTAAAGCTCGAGTAGAACTCGAGTAGTTGATGATGTCATAGGATCTTAAGATGAAAAAACCCTTCCCCCCCTCCCCCCAATCATTTAATTTTTACAAACAACAACAAAAAAGACCAACAAAACATTGGGAGCGTATATAATAATAATAATAATAATGAATTTAATTTATAACGCACTTTTCATTAATGAAAATCTCAAAGTGCTACAAAGTGCAACAAAATTAAAGGTCAAATAAAACAAGTGATAAAACAAGTAAAATCAATAATAGTATCAACTAAGATCAAATATAGAATCATGAGGAGGCAGAGTAGGCTCGCTTAAAAAGAAAGGTCTTCAAGCCGCTTTTAAAGTCAACCAGTGACTGTGGAGCTCTCAGGCAGTCAGGAAGAGAGTTCCATAGGCGGGGGGCAGCCACACTGAAAGCCCGGTCTCCCATGGTCCTTAATTTGGTTCTCGGAATGTGAAGGAGATTACTGTTCTGTGACCGTAGAGACCGGGTGGATGAATATGGAACAAGAATGTCCTTTAGATAATCTGGTGAAGCTCCATGTAAGCATTGATGTGTAATGAGAGCAGTTTTGTACTGAATTCTGTAGGCGACAGGAAGCCAATGAAGGTTATGGAGAATGGGCGTAATATGATAATAATAATAATAATGAATTCAATTTATACAGCACTTTTCATTAATAAAAATCTCAAAGTGCTACAACAAATAAAACAAGTGATAAAATCAAGTAAAATCAATAATAATATCAACTAAGATTAAAGACAGAATCATGTGGAGGCAGAATAGGCCTGCTTAAAAATAAATAAATAAATAAATAAATAAAACAAGTGATAAAATCAAGTAAAATCAATAATAATATCAACCAAGATCAAGATAAAATCATGTGGAGGCAGAATAGGCTTGCTTAAAAAGAAAAGTCTTTAAGCCGTTTTTGAAGTCAACCAGTGACTGTGGAGCTCTCAGGTAGTCAGGGAGGGAGTTCCATAGGCGGGGGGCAGCCACACAGAATGCCCGGTCTCCCATGGTCCTTAATTTGTTTCGTGGAATGTTCAAATTTACGAACTCTCAACAGAATCCTTGCTGCACTGTTTTGAATATATTGAAGCTTCTGAAGGTATTTACCAGGGATTCCAATAAACAGGGAGTTGCAGTAGTCGAGCCTGGAGGAGACAAAAGCATGGACGAGCTTCTCAGCATCAGAAAAAGTTAGGGATGGGCGAAGTCTGGAGATGTTTCGAAGATGGAAGAAGCAGGTTTTAAACAGAAGCTTAATGTGATTTTCAAATGTAAGATGAGAGTCCATTTTTATTCCAAGATTTGTAACAGAGGTGGAGAGGGGGATGTCTTGTCCAGAAAAGGAAATTGTTGTTATAGTTGATGTTTGTACCTGGTGAGGGGTGCCAATCAGTATGGCCTCAGTCTTGGAGCAGTTTAATTGAAGAAAGTTCTGATTCATCCATGCCCTTATTTCCTCCAGGCAGGTAGAGAGGCAGTGATTGAAGATGGAGATGACAATGGGGAGGATGAGGATACTCCAGTCCTGATGTAAAGCTGTGTATTGTCGGCATAACAGTGAAATGTTGAACTGATTAATAATTTGACCTAAAGGGAACATGTAAAGGGAAAACAGCAGGGGCCCCAGAACTGACCCTTGAGGGACACCACAGGAGACACAGACTGTCTGGGATGTGGCGTTGCCAAGACTAACACATTCCAACCTATTGGAGAGGAAAGATTTGAACCAGTCCAGGACAGTGTCACAGAGACCGACCTCCACATGAAGGCGGTAGAGGAGGATACTATTGTCCTCAGTGCCGAAGGCTGCAGTGAGGTCAAGGAGGATAAGGATGGAAGGAGAACCAGCATCGGCAGCCATAAGGATATCATTGGTAACTCTCAGCAATGCAGTCACAGTACTGTGAGCTGCTCTGAATCTAGACTGAAAATTCTCATACAGGGAGTGTTGCTGTAGGTGGTCCTGCAGCTGAGCAGTAACTGCTTTCTCCAGCACTTTAGACAGAAATGGGAGGTGGGAAATTAGGCGGTAATTAGAAAAAATGTCGGGATCCAAATTAGATTTTTTCAGAAGAGGCCTAATGATGACAGTTTTTAGAGGCAGTTGAACATGCCCAGATTGTAGAGACTTATTTATTATTTGTGTGATTAATGGGCTTGTTGCAGAGTGATTGGATTTTATGAGAAGGGATCCAGGGCGTAGGATGAAGGCTTCATTTTCTTGATGATGGCCTCCACCTCACTCTGAACAACTTCATCAAAGCTGCTCAGGGTCCCAGAATGCAGACGGGTAGATGGCACACGAAGATCAGGGAGGTTGTGGAGCTGAGATCTGATAGTGTCAACTTTGTTTTTAAATGATGAAAAGAACAGGTCGCATTTTTGAGCAGAGTCTTCAGGAGTTTGTTTAATAGGATTAAGCAGACGAGTTATTGTGGAGAAGAGCTGTTTAGAGTTTCATGGGCAGGTGTTGATGATGTTGGAATAATTTTTGGAGCATGTTTCTTTAAGAGAATAGGCGTACGCTTTTTGATGTTCTTTATATGCCTGCTTATGTACAGAGAGACCAGATGATTTTACACGTCTCTCAATAGCACGGCCATTTGCCTTCATCTTGCACAGCTCACCAGTGTACCAGGGGGCTGAACGGGAGAAAGACACCAGTCTTGTCTTCAAGGAAGCATGTAGGTCCAGGAGCTCCTGGAGAGATTGGTTGTAGTAATCCACAGAGTCATCTGCAGAAGGATGATTGACAGCGGTCAGGGCATGAAGATCAGCAGACTATTAGGGGAAATGTTTTTAAAGTCACGGAACTGGATAGGTCATTTTGGGTTAGAAGCAGGCGAAGATGAAGGCACTTCCAGGGAGATGACCCTGTGGTCTGAGACACTCAGGTCATATACAGATAAGTTATTGATGAGTACAGTGTCTGTAATCACCAAATCCAGAGTATGCCCCCTGTTGTGCGTAGGGGCGTCAGCATGTTGGGTGAGATTGAGAGAGTCCAAAAGAGACTTATAATCTGTTGTCAGAGGGGAAGAGGAATTGTCTATGTGGATATTTAAGTCGCCAAGAAAAATTGTCTTCACAGGGGAGGTGCAGAAAAAAGTGAGGAGGTCATACATCGCTGAATTAAATGAAACATGCGGTTTGGGAGGTCTATAAATCAATATAACATTCATCAGGAGTGGGGCTTTGAAGCTGAAGGCCAAACATTCAAAAGAAGAAAAGTCCTAAGAAACCAGATGTGACCATTTTTGTCCCGAGTTGTGGTCCCGCCTAATATCTCGCACAACACAAGGTCTGTGTTAAGAGAGGTGAAAGAGAAGGTATGGAGACGCCGCTAATGTCGAACCGGTTAACACCATAGACTTAATATGCCTGTGGATAACACAAACTCCTTTTTTATTTTATTTATCCAATTTAAAAAAAAGTAAAATAAGTTCAACCAGGTCAGGATCGAACCTGGGTCATTGGAGCGGAAAGCAGACGCGCTTTCCATTGTGCTACTGAGGCATGTGGCTTTTTGCAGGTCTACTATATATTTAAAGGAACCGCCCCTCCTAAAATACTGGCTACGCGAATGCTATATCTATACATACGTATCACGTTTTTACTACATAGTATCATGTTTTACTACATAGTATCACATTATTACTACATACGTATCACGTTATTACTACATAGTATCACATTTTTACTACATAGTATCACGTTTTTACTACATACGTATCACACTGCCTTAACACAAAAATCTTTCTCACACATTACCACACAAGACAAAGGTTTTTAACACTAGACTCTGTGTCATCAAACGGGTTATTCACTAAACTCTCGGTCATGTGCTCATTCAGTTTGCACTACTTCTCATATTTGCACTAATGTCTGTATTACATCACTGCCTATAGTCATACTACTGTTTACATTCACTGTTTACATACTACTGTTTACATTCAATGTTTACATTTATTAATACTGTTTACATTTATTACTACTGTTTACATTTATTACTACTGTTTACATTTACACTACTTTTATATCTACACTACTGCTGATACATATACAGTATTCTCTGACCAGCCTTATTTAAGGATGCCCAATGTGCCTTACTGCATATGCCACTTTTGCCTCTATACCAACATCAACTACTACCTCATACATATACTGTGTACATTAACTCATATGCTGCTTTGCCACTCTTTGCAAATGTCAATGCTAGAACCTTCAGTTTATTTTATAGATATACTTTTTATATTTTTTTACTACTATGCAAAAACTCAGGACAGTATTACACTTTTATTATTTCATTTTATGCTTATGTTCATTAAATGTTTAGTGTTTTAGTTTTAGTTTTAGTGTTGGTGTAAATTTTCATACTTTTATACTACTATGCAAAAACTCAGGACAGTGTTACACTTTTACTATTTTATGCTTATGTTTATTAAATGTTTCAGTGTTTTAGTGTTTAAATGGTTACTGTTGCACCGAGGGACTGAGAGAAACGCAATTTCAATCCTGTGTATGTCCTTTACATATTGCAGTTCTGAAAATAAAGTTGACTTTGACTTTGACTTTGACATTATTACTACATAGTATAACGTTTTTACTACATAGTATCACGTTATTACTACATATGTATCATGTTTTTACTACATAGTATCACAGTTTTACTACATACGTATCACGTTATTACTACATAAGCTCCAAAAAAAATTCATGGTTGACTACAATACGCTTCCGTAGCTTAGTGTATTTTTAGTTGATGTCTTTTTTAGTTCATATCTTAGATGTTATTACTGTTTTTCTTTTACATTTTATTGTTGGATGTAACTGGGACCCTGTGTACATCATCTCGTTTCATCACATGTACCACATGTGGTGCAAATGACAATAAATAATCTCTGACTCTGATTCTGAAACATCTTCTGTTCCAAATAAAGTCCATTTGTTTTTGTATTGAACGTTTTTTTATTTATTTATCATTTCCTAGATGACTGAGAATCTTCACCATATTATTGTTGGACATAACTGGGACCCTGTGTACAAAGTTTCATTCCACCACATGTACTACATGTGGTGTGAATAACAGAAAAGAAAAGAAAACATAAAAGAAAAAAACTGCTTATATTCTTAT
>JBBPBX010005015.1:0-73935 GCA_038048925.1 Garcialebias charrua
TATGGTGTCAGATTTGTTTCACAATTATTCAATCAAAAAAAAAAACATATCAAACAAAAAAAGTAGTATTCAATCAAAAAAAGGAGTATTCAATCAAAAAAAAAAACATATCAAACAAAAAAAGTAGTATTCAATCAAAAAAAGGAGTATTTAATCAAAGAAAAGTCAAAGTTTTTTTTGAATGCAGCTCCTGTTTTTTGGTTGAACACATTTTTTTTTTGAAGCGCCTGTTTTTTGGTTGAGTTTTTTTTTTTTTTGATTGAAGCGTCTGTTTTTTGATTGAAGCGTCTGTTTTTTGGTTGAAGTGTCTGTTTTTTGGTTGAAAGCACAAACTTCATGTTAAAAAACTTTATTCGTTCACTTTTTGCTCACATGAACATTCTGGGCGGGGCGAGCAATAAGACGTGTTCCGATTGGTTAACGCTGACTAAAGCTTAGGATATAGTTGACGCGTCGCATAGGGCGCGAGGGTGCGCGCGCGAAAAGTGACGCAATCGCATAGTCCCCGCCCCCGCGCTTTGGCCAGCGCGTTGGTTTCGCGCGTGGTCGTGCACCTCCCAGATTTTGAAGCTCCGCAAGCCTAGCGCGCGCACCAAATTGATTGACAGGTCGGGTAGGGACCTCACCGACAGCCTTCACGCCAGAGCCTGCAGCTGTCTGCGCCGCTGTGGTCGTGGAAACGGCGTCGCGACGCATGGAGGAATGTTTTTTATGTGATACAAAGTATTAAATTCCCCGAGCGAGCAGAAAGCCATTTGTTTTGTTGTGTGATTTCAAACAGTTCTTCTTCTACGGTAGATTTCTTCTTCTACACCCTTTCTTGCAACATATGCACAGGTTTTAGAGAGTACTGCCACCTGCTGGTCAGTAAAAGAACAGCACTTTGCCATGCGCTGCCGTGCTACACTATAAACGCATGAAGCCGCACGGCACAGTGCGCGCGCAGCACGCGCGCTCCAGCTTGCGGACCAAAGCGCGACTATATCCGAGCCTTGAAGAGGATGACTCCAGTCCGAGCGTTCCCATGTCAGAACTTCTCCACCATTTGCTTGCCGCTGTAGCAGAAAGCAAATTGTAAGTAATCTTTACAATATTACATTCATTAACAGCTACTAAGTGTCCATTGTGACGGTGCGGCCAGAGGTGGTAGAAGGAGTTGGCAGCGATAGCTAGCCACTCTGATCCCAAAACAGCAGGACGCACGTTCGAAGTTTTCCACACTTTCTGTTTATTTAACTTCTTCTGTGTAACGCCTGTTCTCCACAGTACTAAGCATTATGTTTTCATACATGAGGAAATAATGTTAGTTTACCGCTCTGTCCCTCATCATAATTTATCTTCTGCAACAACGTGGAATAATTAGTTCTACTTTCTGTACAAGTGTACAACAACGGAAAACAAAGGGAGTAGGCGCCCCCTTGTGGTGATAACTGCTCATCTCTATGAACCAAACGATATAACGACTGTTACATATAAATGAATGCTGTCCCACACGACTATAGACACCAGTACAGAATCAAACTCTTCTTTGTTTTATAAACACAACCCCCCCCCCCCAAAAGAAAAGTTAAGGGACTAACATTTTTCTATGTAACTATGGGTGACAACAAATTACTGTCATCCTGAATCAGAATTATTTTTTTTTTAGTTTGATAACTTCAAAAATTTCAACACATTTAACTGAAATTTACATGCATTCATTCATGCTTTAGTCAGAGAATAACGTCTTATGCAGCTTATGAGGACAGCTGATATATCTTGTGTGCCGCCGTGGAGAGCTGCCATCAACCCCCGTCCTTTTAAAACCTCCTGACCTGATATTCCACCGTCCTTAGAAGCAAAACCTCCCGTAACAATACAGACGTGAGAGGGAAGATGCAAATCCCACACTGAATAATGTACATGACATACACACGTCAAGTAGCTGTACAGTGATTATTTATTTGCCAAGCACATAAGTGATGCTGCAGGTGGAGGGAGAGAAGGTAACTCGTATATTTTTTCCTTCCAGTTGAAAATGGAGAATAACATGGACAGATCGCGAGCCGAGGTAGGTGTTCACATAATCTCTCTCCCAACCCTTTTGTTTGCTGCTGCCTAATTGAATTTGTACATATTTACTGTGGTTAATACCTACTGTATTAATGCTTTATTACTTGCATTTACAACATTAACACGTGGGATGTCCAATGGTTATAAAAATGTTGTATTGTCTCTCTCTTTATTTTGTAGGAATCCATGCGTCATCAGCTTTTACAAAGAGTTAGGAATAGGGTCGTTTCTACTCTAAACAGGCAGCCCATTGACTTTGAGTACTTGGACTTAATTTGTTCTCAGGAGTTGCAGTTTCTTAGAGCCGGAGCGGCTTATATTGATCTAGAGGAGACAGTGGTAGAGAATTTTCAGAATCTGTGTGCAGTTGTAAGTTCTTATGCCTCAGCTAATGCTTCATCACCAAGACTATGGAATGTAACACAGGTTGAAAACAGTGGGAATGCAGGGAGACCCAAAGTTAATATAGAAACTGAAACTCTCACTCATCTACTTAGTAGTGGTTTGCCATTGACTTCCTTGTGTAGGCTTACTGAAATTTCAAGGTCAACCTTTTACAGACGTATGAAAGAGCATAATCTGTCTGTAAGAAAACTCTATTCCAGTATTTCAGATGCTGCATTAGATCAGAAAGTTAGGTCTATAAAGAGCAGAATCCCAAATGCTGGCTACAGACTGGTGAAAGGGTCTCTTCAAGCAATGGGTGTCCGGATTCCCTGGAAGAGAGTGCAAATGTCTTTGCAGCGTGTGGACGGAGCAGGAATTATTTGCAGAATGGTCCAGCTGTCGTGCATTTCCAGACGACAATACTGTGTTCCAGCTCCATTATCTCTTGTCCACATTGATACAAATCATAAGCTCATCAGGTTTGTATATCTAACTACATAAAGAATCTACATATATGTTTTGTTTATGATAACAATGTGTATATTTCTAGGTACAACATTGTTGTTTTTGGAGCAATTGATGGCTTTTCCAGGAAGGTTAAATTCTTTTTTTGTTTTTTCAGTCTTGTCATCACTTGGGTCCATTTGATTTAACTTAATTCTAAAATTTATCCTATAGATATTTTACTTGAACACGGCTGGCAACAACAAGGCAGAGACAGCGTTTGGTTTCTTCATGGATGGGGTTTGCAAACATGGATGGCCATCAAGGCAAGTTAATAAATTATCTTTAAATAACAAGATATAACAGTCTATGTAGGATGTTCTTCAATTACCTTGATTCCTTTCCATTTAAACTTTTTTGTTTGAAAACATGAGCCAGCATGTTGGAGCGTACGGTATGTCCATGTACAGTACTGTACAGTACATAGTTCCACTGTCTGCTTTCCTTGATTTTGGTTTGTGTTTTTATGTTGTCTCTTGCCTTTGCATTTATTATTTTTGCTGTTACATCTTCAACTTGGACATTTGAAAACTGCTAGAGATGTCTAATGACATTTTGATGATGTCTTTATACATTAAAAATGTATAAGGACATATTGCTGTGACAATTCTCCGCTTTCCCTTACAGAGTTAGAGGGGATCACGGGGTTGAAAATGTGGACATTGCAAAGTGCATGTTTACGGTTCGAGGTACTGGACGTGGCAGTTTCATTGCTGGGAAAAGTGTTCATAACCAACGGTAACGTAGCAAAAAGTGTCTTGTCTTTTTCTGCTATTTACAACAATAATTATCTTGAGTCTTAATTTTGTTTTACAAAGAATTTCTTCTAAAATAATTTTATTTAGCAACATTTCATAATGAAACAATTGACAATTGGCTGTTATGCAAAAATGCATAGTAAAACAAGCAACCGAACAGGTTGTCAATGATCAGGGTTGTTCCTGTTTTTGTGGAATTTGCTAAAGTTCTTTGTGGAAGAAAATGAAGCCACAAAAGAAACATGTACAGTATCTGTAATATTGGAGTAATTTCCTTTTATTACTGACTGAATAATTGTTGTGTAATGACTTTTTTTTATATACCATTGAAAACCAAAGCCAAATTTATTTATTTGTGACTAACAGTAGGAAGTACCGTAAGATTCACTGGAAAACTTTTTTTAGTCACTACACAATTATTTCCAAATAAAAAATATGACAGTTCTAATGTTTGGTATTCTAATATGTAATTCTTACATTTTAGGATTGAACGCTTATGGAGAGATGTCTGGAGTGTAACTTCAAAGTATTACAACATGCTCCACAGTTTGGAGGAAGAGGGTCTCATTGACCTGTCCAACGCTGTCCATCTGTTCTGTTTGGGGTACATCTTTATACCACGACTAAGAGAAGACCTGCAGATTTTTGAGGAAAGCTGGAATGCTCATCCGTTGAGAACTGAAAGAAACTTGTCACCCAACCAACTGTGGACAATTGGAATGCTGCAGGAACCAGTGCCAGAGCCAGACCTCGCAGAGGTATGTTTTCCATTTTGTACTTGTCTGTAATTGCAACATTCAGATTTCATAACACAAACATGCCATCACAACATGCGTGCATACATCTTTATTTCTTTAATTATACGGATGGATCGATTGTTGTAAATGATCTGTCCATGACTTTTGTCTAAGCAGATTTTGCAAGGTGCGCAAGGGCTGTCACAAGATCAACAAAGTACAGAACACGGAATTAATGTTCCAGAAATCCAGTGCCCGCTGTCCACTGAGAGACTGCATGCACTGCAGGAGCATGTAAATCCTTTGGCTGAGTCTACATCACTTGGAGTAGATCTCTATTTCTTAGCTCTTGAGTTAGCCTCTGGTTGATCTGATACAGCTTTTTGTGTACACATAAAACTGCTGGAGATGCACCAGCCCTCCTGTCAACCAGAAAGGGATATAGATGTCCTACCTGACATATACCGGTAGATCTTATTTTTATTTAAGAAGTCAATATGGTTTTTAGTCTGCCGATGTCTTCACTTTTTCTTTGTTGATTTACTTTAAGGAAATGATTTACATTACATAAAACATGTATTGGTTGTTGTACAATGATACACTGTTTCTCAATAAATCCTGCAAAAATCCTAAAAAAAACTTTTTTTAGTGCTTTTTTACATTTTTCCTTAGCCATAAAAGCTGGGTGGCTCTTGAATTAATGCAAAACAAAGCTGTATTTCCCTCACCTCACTGACCGCAATGTTGACACCTTGACATGCCATGAGACCTAAATTCTGAACATCATGGCATGGAATGCATCCCTGTTTTCCATGTCCAGCATAACCATTCATTTTACCTTTTAAACTGGTTACCGTATATTGATCCAGTGTCCAGACAGAGGGATAGTCAGAAGCCTAAAATCATTACCTTTTTTTTTGCTGAGGATCCTGCAGCTTCCACTTTGTCTTCATAACATGGTGCCTCCTCACCCTGACTCAGACTGAGGAACCACAGAGATGTGTTAAGCTAAAAGCACATCTCCTGAAGTTGTGTTGTTTTACCTCCAAAAGGTTCTAGAAGAATCTCATCAAACCAGATGTTGGACTGTTTTTTATTTCAATGTCAGTTGTGAATGTTAGAGCCTCATTTTCAACAGTGGAGTTATAAAGGTTGAATAATGTTATCATGAAGTCTCGTAAACATCAATATTTCCAATTACAGAACAAACAAAAAAAATTCAGCAAAGATAACATAAACGAAATAATAGCATGCTCAGATGGCACTGTGCTTCTGTGTACAGTAATCTGAAGAAAGATGAACATTTTCTTCAATCAGGACATTATTTTTGTTTGAACAGCGTAAAATGCCTTTTTTAAAACTAGGTTGGAACTATTGGTCCAACAATAACCACTTTGATATAAAACCTGAACTAAACAGCGTAAAATGCCGTTTTTAAAACTAGGTCGGAACTATTGGTCCAACAATAACCACTTTGATATAAAACCTGAACTAAACAGCGTAAAATGCCGTTTTTAAAACTAGGTTGGAACTATTGGTCCAACAATAACCACTTTGATATAAATCCTGAACTAAACAGCGTAAAATGCTGTTTTTAAAACCAGGTCGGAACTATTGGTCCAACAATAACCACTTTGATATAAATCCTGAACTAAACAGCGTAAAATGCTGTTTTTAAAACCAGGTCGGAACTATTGGTCCAACAATAACCACTTTGATAAACATCCAAAACTACAGTCTGTCAAATGAGAATCCATATGTGACAGCAGTGCTGATGTTACTCTTGAAGGACTCATAATCACTTAGATGGGCCATTGGAAATGTCACTGTGCTGGTACAAGCACTTACTACAGGATAGCACACTGTGTGGCCTGGTGTATGCTCTAGGCAATGGTGATCAAAAATCACAGTGACTTTAAATGTATTTCTTTCTGATACAAGCAAATGTTTGTGTGCCTGCCCAGTCATCCACTGCATCACCATTGGAACAGTCAGAGTCAGCATGTCTTCATTGTCAGCTTGTTCTGCATCTATAAAAATATAAAGTACATTGTTACTTTGTCATTCAAATAACTGTTATTTGTGACAAATTAAGTCCAATCTGCCATTAGTAGTGCAGTAATTTCATTTGATTTAAATCATGTTCTTTTTTTAGGGAATTGATAACTATTTAAACATACATTATGTAAAGGATTATATTGTATAGATAATCACAGTTTTGTGTATTCAAAAAGTCTTTATTTGTTGTGAAACATTTTCAGTTACCCAAGCACTTAAAAAAACATTTTCCGTATGTGCTCAGGTAACTGTTTATTTTATTATTACATTATTTGGGCAATTTTAAATAACACCAAAATTTCAAAAGTAAGAATTCCACATTTTAATAATCTTGAGTAAATATAGAAAAAAAACCATTTTAAGTTATTCACCCGCTACTGGGGCTAAAAGAGGTTCCAAAACCCAAAAACTGGAAGTCATGATTCTACTACATCATGGAACAAATATGTAATTATTGAAATTGAAAATTTAAGTGTTCCGCACTGTTGACATAGTTGGATTTTCCTAATGGAAAAGTGCTCATAAAAAAACATTTAGTAACACACAATAAAAGCATTTGCTTTGAGTTTGTCTACAGGCAAGTGAGAGACTTCCAAGAGCTCTGCGGTAATAAGCTTTTGTGTAATGCTTCCCAAGTCAAAATTGTCAGAGCAGTAGGGTTATGTGTTTTGATCATGGCCGAAGTGGAAACTTCAATCAGACTGAAAATTTACAACAATGTTATACCGAAATTATCCCTCTATTTTGATGCCTGTGACTAAACTATTTACTCACAATTACAAACACTGAGTTTGTGCAACAATTTACATACCTTCAAGTTCATTCAAGAAATCTTGCAAGTACTCCAACAGTTTGGTCTCTTGTGTTTTCTTTGTAGAACCCTGTGGACTCAGTTGTGGGTCAATGTGTGACATAATGTAATTTGAGTCAACCTAGGAAAAAGAATATTAGATCATTAGACATGCGGGGACAGCTTAATGGATGTTACTAAAACATGAACAAGATTAAATATATTCACAGTATACCTTGTCATCATGTCCATAAACAAATAAACTGCGACACTCATCTGGTTTTTTCTCCATTACATTGATGAGGTTGTAAATGCCAAGGCCCTCTCGCAGTTGTTGCAGCATAGGTGTGCGCTTTGTTGTTGCATGCAGAGAGACAGCCCTATGAAGTCAATGAAATAAATACTGTCTTTCATTCAATTTGTGAAATGACTGACTTTAAATGTCTTATGCAATCTTAAAGACCGTGTAAAGTGAATTTCAATATTTTATTAAATAAACATTATAAATGTCATAATTGTAATGTTGTAAATGAGTAAAAAGTCTCAAAATTGTAGCTCAATTAATGTCTGTTTCAGGATTTTTTAGGCGTGTTTTAAACGTGACCGCGTTTCGTCACGCGGTCCTCATTAGTATAGCTCCACCCCCTGCAGCTCCAATCATATAAATTGTTCTTCGCATGGGTGGAGCCGTTCACTCGCGAATCGCAGATAGCATCAGATAGCAATAGCATAGATATTTTGTTCATTGTTAGCTAGCTAATCAATTATGCCTCGTTCCTGCATCTTCCCTGGATGTCGCAATGGTCAGGGCACCCACATTGAGACGCAGGAGGGAGTCAGAACAAACCCAGGCGTGCAGCTGCTGGAGCGACCACTGCCACCTGCACCTCCGCGCCGCGTGTGTGTGTGTGTGAGAGCGATCCGCGTTGAGCTGTAATCCTGCCACGCGCGCCGTGACTCCGCTGACACAGATGAGATAACTTAGTTATCAACGTGATTACTCTATTTTAATCACCAACACAGACCCCGCATGCGATGTGACCGGGTCGGACTCGGACCGGGTGCAGCCGCTCATCTTCTAAAATAGCGCTTACATAACAGCGTAGTTATGAATTATCTTTGTGTCCTCAACTTAAAAAACAAAACCAGAGTTGTTTGTGCACTAAAAACAGCGTAACTCTTGGAAAAAGGAGCTGCTGGCACTGGCAGCCAGAACTCAGATAAAAAGAGAGCAGGCTGGACCTCTGCTGTCTGCCTTGCCACACACAGCTCAGCTCTGAAGGGGGCAGGACACGGCGCAGTACTGCGCTGAAACCACGCCCACGCGCTGACACGCCCCCACAGTTCCAGACAAAGGGAAAATCCTGTTTTTTCATGATTTTTGACAATTAATTTTATAAGGTAAACAATGTTTTTAATCAGTCAGATTTATATGGGTGATTAATAACATATTTATGCCATGTGACAAACTAAAAACACACATTTAATTTCACTTTACACAGTCTTTAAATCATTTCCTGGTAAACTCATAATTTGTATCCAAATAGGAAACAATGCCATAGTACTTCAATTTTCTCAATCCAAAACTTGCCTCAATATAGAGTTCTTATGCTCTGTGTCAATTGGGCCGGTGTAACCACAACCCAGTATGTCTTCAGAGTACACAGAAAGGTCGGATGCATCTTCAATCTGTTTTCATGGTATGCAGAATAGAGTATTGTCTTTGGTTATATTACAAAAGCAGTTATTTAACCATCATGAATGTGACAATATGGAGTTATGCAAAACATCATATTAAGATAAAATAAAAAATGTGATATCCTTTTAACATCATTTGATGCTGTTGATGTAATTGCGTCACATTGCTTCTGCAACTATGGTGTAGGGATGGCTGATATCTGTGTCATGTCTCCCTCTGTTGGCCTTTCCTCATCCCTATGCCTCATCCCTACGCCTTCTGTTCTTCCCTGGGTCCAGGTGTTTGATTTGAGTTAATGACTGTTTGTCTGTATATAAGTGTGCGTCCTCGTCCTAGTCTTGGTCGGGTCATCGTCTGTGTTCCCCTAGTGTATCGTCTCATGGTTTCTGGTTTCCATCGCTACGCTATGGTTTTGTAGGTACTGCCACGACAGTCTATTTATTTTGTAAATTAAAGTGTTTATTTTTACTCTGCGCACCTCCGAGTCTTGCTTGCACCATTGGGTTCATCCTTACAAACACAGCATTTCTGACAGATGGTAAGTTTCATTACACAACAATAACTAACAATCATAGGACACTATGATAAAAGCACAAACAAAGTAAATGATTGATAACTTTGACAATAGATTCTGTAGTTTAAATTAACCTACCATTTTTATGAGAGTTGACAACTCTGCATCATACATGCCCTGAGTTTCAATTTTTCCAGTGACAAGATAGTGGTAGCACCATTGCTGTAGAAAACGTGGTGCTGGTCCTCCTTGGGCTAGACTCACAGCAAATATTTCCCCTGCTACTCTGTAAATATGAAAAGATCAATCAACTGAGTTGTTGCATAGCATAATTCACCTTTTTCTCTGAACGCCACATGCCATGTCAACAAGGCTGTTGTTCAAAACCTTAAGAGTATACCCTTTAAATGAGAAAATGCAGTTTTGAACTTTCGTCCTGTTAATTGAAAGTTCGTAACCAGTTTTAATAGGTTCAAAAAAAAAAAAAAAAACTGGTTATGTCAAAAACAGAACTGTTTCCATTTTTGATGTTTCTATGTTTCACTTTTTTGTTTTTAGATGCTGTCAATTTCATTTTGTGCAACTTTTAAATGATTATCATTTATATTTTTATAGGTATACTTTTTAAAAGCACATCTAGGGACAAGTGCTGCGAAATAGGTACTGCTATTGCAACATGACGCAAACAGGACTGCTGCTTAGTTCAGTCTGTCTGTCGATGTGTGTCTGTGACTATCAAATGAACTTAAACACTGCCTATGGTTATCTATGGTTAGTTCTATCAAGAGTATGTCCGATGAATTATACATTTGTCTTTTTTACATGTTGTCATACTTTAAAAAAAACAATACATGCATCTGAATGGCGAATAAGTACAAAATGAAAAACAAACTTGAACAGCTGTTTATCCAGGTCGTTGAGTGAGTACTTTGGAATCTTTCCACTGTCACTGTCACCTTCAAAAAGCCTCCTCTCAATCCCTGCAACCATAACTATAGATCCAAATTAAAAGAACACAGAATAAAAAACACATTCTAAGCACAACATTGCCTAAAACTTGTATATTACTTCCAATTATCAAAAGATAAATGAAAAAAAAAAAGCCTTTTAAGCGAACTATAAAAAAGAATAGGAAAAACTTTAAAGCACATTGCTTCAATTCCTGACGTAATAACTTGTTCACATTCGGTTCATATTACTATACACAGTATGTCATAACTTAAAAAGACAGACTTACCGGTAAGAAACTCCTTCCTCAGAGCTCCTGTGTCTACACCAAGTTCTCCAAGAAAGGAGACTTTCAAGGGGTTCACAGGACCACCATTTTTTTGGCGCTGCCAAAGTATCAGTCCTTTTTCCACAACACTGTCTCTCGAAACATATATGTCAAATGTTTTCCTGGGGTCCACTTGTGTTGATGCCCATTTAACAACATCATCTTCACTGTGTAGATATTTAAATTACGCAGTATTGGTAAAAACTATTAATTCCTTATTAAAGTGCCAAAACGAAACATAAAAAGATTGACCACCATGAAATGTGATGCAGATTAGTGTCATCTCCCTCATGGACCTTTTCATACCGGTACATCCTAAAAAATTTCAAGGAATTAGTTATATTTAGTGACCTAGAAATGCTTTTGAAGAACATAAATTTCATTCCTAAGAAGCACATAAAAACAGTCGCCAAAAAACATCAAGGAATACAGAAAACATCATTATATAAACATATGCTGATGCTTAACACTTACCTTTCTCCACAGCAGCTGGCATGTCCTTCAATGTCCAACAAGGGAAACAGTTTGTAGCATAATGGACATTTAACTTCATCTGTCTACACAGGAAAGTTGGATAAAAAATTACATATTAAATGTTACAGTACCATTCATTAAAAACATAAAATAAATTGCATAAAATGAAATTGTGTAAGAATGCACAAAGAACATAAAGACAACAATATTTTAGAAATCCATCCATCCATTTTCCAATACCCTTGTCCCTACTGGGGTTTGGAAAGGGTTGCTGGTGTCTTATCTCCAGCTAATGTACCGGGCGAGACATTTTAGAAATATGACAGATATTTGTAGGTTTTACATTTTGCATTGTACTGTGTAGCTTGCTTAAACAGATTATGGTCAGGCTTAGGGTATATACAGTAGTAGCCTGGTTAAAACCAGACCCTTGTCCTTCACTTTGCTTCAGACAAGGGTCTGAGACCTCTCCATTGAAAAACGATTCTTGCTGGAGGCGTTGGCCTCTGCTGAGGAACAAAACCATTGGATATTTTGAACAGGGAAAGCATTCTGCTCCCTCCCCTCAGAGCCATATATGGCTGCTCCCCCGTGGTCTGGTGAACTTCAGATCTGCTCCGCCTCCTGCAGCTTTTCTCTCGCTGCCGGCTGCCATGCTGCATACTGTGTTTATATGTTAATAAAACGTTTAAATAAAATAAAACCATGGATCGCTGGTCCAGCTCACCAGAAGACCAGAAAATCTGATGGGACTCGGGCAGCAACGTAAAACCCGAGTTTAATTCTCGTGACAACCTCAGCCATTTCCTTGTTCATTTCAGCGGAGGGAGAGAAGGAGGAGGGAGCGAGCGATCACTTGACTTTTGGCCCAAAAAACAAAAGAAAACTCCAGATAAGGGATTAAGAAGGGGAAATTAATAAATTTGTGTCACATATAAAACAGTCCTGCATCGCTTTGCATCGCTTTGAATGAGAACATGCCGCTGCTCGCTGACTGCGCGCTGGCAGAGCCCTTTATAGGGCTCTGCGCGCTGGGACAGGTGGGGGCGTGGGTTAGGGTCCAAAACTCCGCCCCTTCTGTTCTCTGATTGGTCCGGTCAAAAATCTACCGGAGAAATCGTTGTCTATGAGAGAAATCCCAGACTGTGCAGTGAAGGGAAATGAGAATTGAGCGGAGCTGTGCAGGAAGGCGAGGGCCAGGCTAGGTATATAGGGTATATTGCTTGGAAAATAATGAATATTTTCAAATCCAAGCGATGTCAATCATGTACCTGCTGAGAATGATGCTGATCAGTGGGCCCCGCTGATTCTGAGCATGCTACTGTGCTAGTAGCGGATGAACTTGATTCAGTGTTCTCTATGAACATCACATTTGCATCCTGTAAACAGAAATATAACAAATTTACATCTGAAATTGTGTCATTTGCAACATTGGTACTTGACACAAAGTATTCACCTCACTATCAGAACTTGATAATTCCATGCATTGTTCAATGTGCAAAGCCAGCATTTGCAAAGGCATTGAAGCATTGCATTTCTTACAAGCTGCTTTTGGCATAAGAGCAAATGCAGGTGAATCTGCAGCCAACGGTGTTAAATCCAACTCATCCTGGAGGGGCATTATGTAGAGCAAATGTTTGCCCCCACTTGAAGCTGTTTTGATAAGAGATCCTGTGTATCCCTCTGCCTCTAACAGGACAGGAAACAGTTTTCTCCTTCCATTCCCGCCTTTTAAAACAGGAAAATAAGTTTAGAATTTTCACAAATATCATACAAGAAGAACAAAAAAACTCTGAATTATGTAGAGATGACTGGAGGCACACCTGCAGCTTTATATAATAACCATCTGTCCTCAAGGTCCTGCATCTTAGAGTATGTGGTATTAAATAAAGAGGACAGCTATTAAAAAAAAGGAATAACAGTGTTGTAGTGATTACACTATTGTTTATATGTTATTCAAAAGATATTGTTTACATTTTGATTACCTCTTCATGTGTTAGGTCAGATTTGATGGACAAAGTTCTTTTCCCAAGTCCAGCATGCAAATGTTGAAGCTCGACAGAGGAGGTAGGGATGTGGTCAGTTTTTGAAGCAAGCAAAAAAAACGACACTTCCACTGGCTTGCAAGCTTTTACACATTTTGCAGTACCGATGTGTTTCATTAAAACATTTCTCCTTTTTCCACCTCTTTTAAAAATGCCAGGGAATGATCTGTAGGTTTTCAAGTAAGAGATCAAAATTAGAAGTTATCCAGTGTAAAAACAATGTATGAAGTCAATGCATTACTAATTACATACGTGAATACATGTTTCCTGTAAGATATACTGCTATTATAAATTAAGATGAAATTTACATAGAACAAATCTCACAAAAGACATGCGCTATACCATTGAATCAAAAAAATAAAGGACAAAAAAGAAACGAACTCATGGAACACATATGGGTAAAGATGATGCAATTCCTAAACAAATTTAGACTGGGATGAGAATACCGAGGGTTAGGGTCCAGTTAAAAAAAACCACCACAGCTTCTTATCCGATTATCACATTTCTCTCACTGAATAAGAAGCTTAGGAAATTGGCAGGAATCAAATATCTTTAATATAATACTTGTCTGATTAGTGGCTGTCACTACTGCAAGTCCTGCTGCAAAACATTATTGTTCCAAATACCCTGATGCAAGCTCAATAATCCAGGTAGAAAAATCTAAAAAAAAAAAAGCTAAGTCTGGTCCTCTGGACATTCAAAAAACAAAAGAAAACTAAAAAACTGTAGAAACGTCTCGTCTTTCGTCCGAAAGACTTCCTCAGTCTGAGATGCTGTATTCAGCTCAGTCTTATAAATAGTACAGAATTTGTACTACATATTCCAATTTCCTGAGCCCCAAGGGACTTGCTGACATCAATTTTTTCTTTTAGAATCTATGACCAGCATCATTGGATACATAACTTTAATGCATTAAGTCATGTAAGGTATTTAAGCAATGTAGTCCTTCATATTTGCTAATGAGATGAAGGCATAAAATATGTATGTAACTTTAATGTAGATTAAAAAAAATTGTATTATGTAAACTGCTAAAGAAACTAACTTACAAAAATATAGCGAACTACAAACACCTGAGCCATAAAAGCAACAATTAATTGTATACCTTGCCATTTCTGAAGTAACAGTTGGTGGTGTCTCCTTTATTCTGTTTTCTAAGTCAGCCGGAGGGATTGCTGTATTTAACAGAGCCAAAAAGTGCTGTCCAACTTCAGCTGCACTCTGCTGGTCATACAAGAGTAGGGAATTAGGAGAACACAAGTCTAATTTCATAACATAACAATACAAAGGCGTATTACATTTATGATATAAGACACTTTAACTCTAATTTAATTATACTAAAGGGAGAGAGATTATGTGAACACCTACCTCGGCTCGCGATCTGTCCATGTTATTCTCCATTTTCAACTGGAAGGAAAAAATATACGAGTTACCTTCTCTCCCTCCACCTGCAGCATCACTTATGTGCTTGGCAAATAAATAATCACTGTACAGCTACTTGACGTGTGTATGTCATGTACATTATTCAGTGTGGGATTTGCATCTTCCCTCTCACGTCTGTATTGTTACGGGAGGTTTTGCTTCTAAGGACGGTGGAATATCAGGTCAGGAGGTTTTAAAAGGACGGGGGTTGATGGCAGCTCTCCACGGCGGCACACAAGATATATCAGCTGTCCTCATAAGCTGCATAAGACGTTATTCTCTGACTAAAGCATGAATGAATGCATGTAAATTTCAGTTAAATGTGTTGAAATTTTTGAAGTTATCAAACTAAAAAAAAAATAATTCTGATTCAGGATGACAGTAATTTGTTGTCACCCATAGTTACATAGAAAAATGTTAGTCCCTTAACTTTTCTTTTGGGGGGGGGGTTGTGTTTATAAAACAAAGAAGAGTTTGATTCTGTACTGGTGTCTATAGTCGTGTGGGACAGCATTCATTTATATGTAACAGTCGTTATATCGTTTGGTTCATAGAGATGAGCAGTTATCACCACAAGGGGGCGCCTACTCCCTTTGTTTTCCGTTGTTGTACACTTGTACAGAAAGTAGAACTAATTATTCCACGTTGTTGCAGAAGATAAATTATGATGAGGGACAGAGCGGTAAACTAACATTATTTCCTCATGTATGAAAACATAATGCTTAGTACTGTGGAGAACAGGCGTTACACAGAAGAAGTTAAATAAACAGAAAGTGTGGAAAACTTCGAACGTGCGTCCTGCTGTTTTGGGATCAGAGTGGCTAGCTATCGCTGCCAACTCCTTCTACCACCTCTGGCCGCACCGTCACAATGGACACTTAGTAGCTGTTAATGAATGTAATATTGTAAAGATTACTTACAATTTGCTTTCTGCTACAGCGGCAAGCAAATGGTGGAGAAGTTCTGACATGGGAACGCTCGGACTGGAGTCATCCTCTTTAGTCAGCGTTAACCAATCGGAACACGTCTTATTGCTCGCCCCGCCCAGAATGTTCATGTGAGCAAAAAGTGAACGAATAAAGTTTTTTAACATGAAGTTTGCGCTTTCAACCAAAAAACAGACACTTCAACCAAAAAACAGACGCTTCAATCAAAAAACAGACGCTTCAATCAAAAAACAGGCGCTTCCAAAAAAAAAATGTGTTCAACCAAAAAACAGGAGCTGCATTCAAAAAAATCTTTGACTTTTCTTTGATTAAATACTCCTTTTTTTGATTGAATACTACTTTTTTTGTTTGATATGTTTTTTTTTTTGATTGAATACTACTTTTTTTGATTGAATACTACTTTTTTTGTTTGATATGTTTTTTTTTTTATTGAATACTACTTTTTTTGATTGAATACTACTTTTTTTGTTTGATATGTTTTTTTTTTTTGATTGAATAATTGTGAAACAAATCTGACACCATATAGATTGAACAATCAAGTAATAAGATTAAAAATAAAATTCTTCACATTGAAGTTTAGTGCAACAGTATAAATGTCTAATTTAAAATAAGCAGCTCAACTTAAAATACCAGAACCTGACCAGAACCTGGCCAGAACCTGAGCAGAACCAGAACCTGAGCAGAACCAGAACCTGAGCAGAACCAGAACCTGAGCAGAACTAGAACCTGAGCAGAACCAGAACCTGAGCAGAACCAGAACCTGAGCAGAACCAGAACCTGAGCAGAACCAGAACCTGAGCAGAACTAGAACCTGAGCAGAACCAGAACCTGAGCAGAACCAGAACCTGAGCAGAACCAGAACCTGAGCAGAACCAGAACCTGAGCAGAACCAGAACCTGAGCAGAACTAGAACCTGAGCAGAACCAGAACCTGAGCAGAACCAGAACCTGAGCAGAACCAGAACCTGAGCAGAACCAGAACCTGAGCAGAACCAGAACCTGAGCAGAACCAGAACCTGAGCAGAACCAGAACCTGAGCAGGCATGTAAACAAATAAGAAACTTAAAGTGTCAGTTTTATAAAATAAGGCTAGTAACATGCTTTTCTGAACAGCACTCCTTAACTCTCCTCCTGTGGCTTCACAGAAGGAAGTGTATGTTTTTCTTTATGAGATAAATATAAATTATAAAGTCTCTTGCAGCGTGAGCTGGGCTGGGTTGTCTGGTTAAACTCTGTGTATTGTGTCGGGTGTTTGTTTCTGATGTGCCTAATCAGGTTTGTTGTGTTAAATGCAGCCTTTTCCTTACCTCCTCTTGAAATACGAACTTTCCATTTGTCATCCACTTTAAAATATCTCCACACGACAGACATCGCTGCCTCCACTTCAAGTTAATGCCGCGTTCCGCTTCTTTTTTACGACAGTCACCGCTTTACGGCAGGCACTGCTTTACGGCAGGCACTGCTGCAAAACTATTGTGCATGTTTTGTTCCGAGACAATTTGACTCTGTAACTCAACATACAGTTAATATAATATTCCCGTTTGTGTTTAGAATAAATATACACATATATATCCGATCCCTGATCGGTGTGTAACGCCCGAGTCGAGTCGAGTCTGAAATCACGTGATCGGGACCCGGTTTCCGATCACGAGATCGGATCGGGACATCCCTAGTACAAACCACTCGTACACAGGGAACCAGCCACCACCCGTACAGTGAAGAAATGGACTGCAGAGGCTGAGGAGGTTTTGAAAGACTGTTTCAGTACAACTTTGTGGGAGGAAATGTGTGATCCTTATGGGGAAGATATTGATGGACTCACATATTTCATAACTGATTATGTTAATTTCTGTGTGGAGAACACTGTACCCACAAAGACTGTTTGGTGTTTTTCCAACAACAATCCCTGGATTAATCCTGGTACAAAGGCTCTTTTGAAGGAGAAGAAGAGAGCTTTTAGGTCAGGTAACAAAGAGGAGATGAAAGCCGTGCAGAGAGAGCTGAGGAGAAAATTCAGAGAGGGCAAGGAACAATACAGAGAGAAAATGGAGGTCCAGCTAAAGCAGAATAATGCTAGAGGAGTCTGGAATAGCCTTAAATCTATTTCTGGCCATAAAAAGCCTGTCTCCCAGGAGTGTGGGAACCAGAAGTGGGTGAATGAACTCAATCTATTTTTCAATAGGTTTGATAACTCTCCTGCTCCTCCCACTACACAGGCACCATTGCTGACGCCTCCCTGTCCGACAAGACCGACACACTTTCCTCTCACCTCTCCCACATTCACCCCGCTTCCTCTCAATATGAACTCACCTCCAAACATGTCTCCTGCTGACGTACATTCCAGCACAACCACCCCGCCCCCCCAATCCAGCCTGACATTTACAGCACCCCAGGTGAGAGGTGAGCTCAGGAGGATAAAGACCAGGAAGGCTGCAGGTCCAGATGGCATCAGCTCAAAACTTCTCAGGACCTGTGCAGATGAGCTGTGTGATGTTACTGGGTATATCTTTAATCTCAGTCTGAGATTAGGGAAAGTCCCACAGCTGTGGAAGACATTTTGCGTGGTACCAGTCCCGAAGACCTCACATCCAAAAGACCTGAACAGCTACAGGCCGGTGGCATTGACATCTCACCTGATGAAGACCTTGGAGAGACTGATTCTTTCCCACCTCCGCCCCTTGGTGAGTCCATCTATGGACCCACTTCAGTTTGCCTACCAATCTGGCATTGGAGTGGAGGATGCCATTATCTACCTCCTACACAGCTCTCTTTCTCATCTGGAGACTGCTGGGAGCACAGTGAGAATCATGTTTTTTTTATTTCTCTAGTGCTTTCAATACCATCCAACCAGTGATATTAAAGGACAAGCTGGAGAACACAGGTTTGGACCATCAGCTCATCACCTGGATCCTGGATTACCTCACAAAACGACCACAGTATGTGAGGATCCAGGGTTGTCAGTTGGACACGGTTGTCTGCAGCATGGGGGCTCCGCAAGGAACAGTCCTTGCCCCCTTCCTCTTCACCCTCTACACCGCTGACTTTCAGTACAGCTCTGCAAGCTGTCACCTGCAGAAGTTCTCAGATGACTCTGCTATCGTCGGTCTCATCAAAGAAGGAGATGATGGGGAGTACAGAGAACTGACTAAGAACTTTGTGGAGTGGTGCCAGAGGAACTGTCTGCAGATCAACACCGGAAAAACAAAAGAACTTGTGGTAGACTTTCGCAGGTCCAAACGGTCTCCTGCTGTGCCAGTGAACATTCAGGGAATGGACATTGAGATCGTGAGGTCCTACAAGTACCTGGGTGTTCATCTTAACAACAAGCTGGACTGGACTAACCACACTGCTGCCCTCTATAAGAAAGGACTGGGCAGACTACATCTCCTGAGGAGACTCAGGTCCTTCTGTGTGCAGGGGGCTCTTCTCAGGACCTTCTTTGATGCTGTGGTGGCATCAGCCATATTCTATGGAGTGGTCTGTTGGGGTAGCAGCATCTCCACTGCTGACAGGAAGAGACTGAACAAGATCCTCAGGAAATCTAGCTCTGTCCTTGGGTGTCATGTTGACCCAGTGGAGGTGGTGGCCGACAGGAGAATGAGTCAGAGTCAGAGAGTCTTTATTGTCATTTGCACCGCATGTGGTACATGTGATGAAAACGAGATTATGTACACGGGGTCCCAGTTACATCCAACAACAAATGCAAGAGAAAAACAGTAATAACATCTAGAATTAACTAAGAAAAACATCAACTAGTAATACACTAAGCCTAATATAGTGGGAATAAACAGCAGCACGAACATGAGTTTGTATGAGCAGATGGTCACAGATGAACACAGATGAACACAGCAACAAGAAAACAGATCAGCATCAGCATGATGTGATATTTTGCAGTGTTTATTTTTTATTTTATTTTTATTTATTCATGAGTCTAACAGCCTCAGGGTAGAAGCTGTTCCTCAGTCTAGTGGTTCTACACTTGATGCTCCTCAACCTCCGTCCTGAGGGGAGTGGGGCAAAGAGTGAGTGTGCTGGATGAGTGAGGTCTTTCATGATGCAGGTGGCTCTTTTCCTGCATCTGGAGGTGTAAATGTCTGTGATGGTGGGGAGACTGACTCCAACAGACTTCTGTGCAGCCTTCACCACTCTCTGTAGAGCTTTCCTCTCTTCAACTGTGCAGCCTCCATGCCACACGTTGATGCTGGAGCACAGGACGCTCTCCACTGCACACCTGTAGAACGAGGTGAGAACTGGGCTGCTCAGACCAGCACGTCTCAGCCGTCTGAGGAAGTAGAGTCTCTGATGACCTTTCTTGATCAGGCTGGTGGTGTTGTTGCTCCAGCTGAGGTTATCATTCATGTGTACACCCAAGTATTTGTAGCTGGAGACCACTTCCACTGCAGACCCACCTATTTTCAGTGGGGCATGGGTGTGTTTGTTCCTTCTGAAGTCCACAATCATCTCCTTTGTCTTCTTCACATTCATGTGAAGATTGTTCTCTTTGCACCAGCTCTCCAGGTGTTCCACCTCCTGTCTGTAGCTGGACTCATCATTGTTTGTGATGCATCCCACCACCGCTGTATCATCTGCAAACTTAACAATATGACAGCCTGGAAGTGTGGCTGTACAATCATATGTGAGCAGAGGAGTGAATGAGGACTAAGCTTCAGCGCATGCTGGAGTTCCCGTCCCACCCCATGCATCACTCTCTGACAGCCCTGAGCAGCTCCTTTAGTGCCCGGCTGCGGCACCCTAAGTGCGTGAAGGAAAGATACCGTAGGTCTTTCCTTCCGGCCGCCATCAGACTGTACAACACGCGCTGCTCTTAGTAGCTCTTCGTAGCTATATTTCGTTTTATACTGTTTCAGTGTTTTTTGTACTAATTTGTATTACTTATGTATATAGAGATTTTTTAACATTTTCTGAACTGGTCCTGCTCTGTCCTCTATGCTGCTGTGGCAATGTAAATTTCCCCACTGTGGGATTAATAAAGGCATCTTATCTTATCTTAACTGTATAGGATGAATAATAACCCTTCGATTGCTTTAATACATTCCTGTACTAACAATAGGTTGTGTTTGTTCGCTGCTAACAAACTAGCCAACATAAAATCAGGAGCAAACACACGTTGCTATTTATGTATTTTTAAATTATGTCTGCGCGATCAAGTAACATCAGTAAGTTTTTTTTATTCAGGGAGGGTTTATTAATGAGAGTTTTGGATCATTTACTGTCTTAAAATGATAGATCTCAAACGCGATCGGGGCTCTGTTAGCTTAGCCAAAGAACAAAGAAGCCACATCACGAAGCTATCCTCACTTAGCTACTGTGTATGAAATAAACCATGTCTAAATCACTTTTCAATTGATCGAGTGTCCAAGAACTGTATAGGATGAATAATAACCCTTCGATTGCTTTTTTCATTCATTCAACCTTTATTTAGTCAGGTAAATCTCATTGAGCCTCGAGGGCTCATTTACAAAAGCGACCTGCTACAAACTAAAGAATGATGAACAGCAATGGTAGAAACAACAAACAACAGAAAAAAAAACATAGGAGAGAAATAGAAAGTGAAATGCAAAGTATCAAAACTAGCAAAACACCACAAGGTAGATGTACAAAATCAAAAACAAGAACATATCTGCAATGGTTTTTGCCAGGATTCCAAAAGATTCTTAAAACCATTTAGGGAGGTCAGGGCCGAGAGCTTCAAATCTTTTTGTAAGATATTCCAGGAAGCAGGAGCAGAGTAGGAGAAGGCCCTTTTTCCAAGTTCAGTCCTCACTGACGGAACACTGCAGGTGATCATGTCCTGAGAGCGCACACTGTAGCTGCACTCACGTAAAGACATGTAGGAGGAGATGTATGAGGGCAGCAGACCGAGAAGTGATTTAAAGATGAAAATGTACCAGTGGAAGAGTCTGCGTGAGGTTAATGATGTCCAGTTAACCAGTGAATACAGGGTGCAGTGGTGGGTACGATAATCACAGCCAGTTATGAATCTTAGAGCACCATGGTAGACAACATCCAACATCCGCAGGGTGCTTGTAGGAGCATTCATGTAGAGAATGTCACCGTAATCAATGGAGGGGAGGAAAGTCACAGATACAAGGCGTTTCCTAACATTCAGTGTTAGACATGATCTGTTTCTGAAAAAGAAACCCAGTTTAACTTTCAGTTTCTTTACTAGGTTTTCCACGTGGAGTTTAAAAGAGAGCTGTGAATCAACCAGGATACCCAAATATTTATAGGAATCAACAAACTCAATTGGGACACCATTTGAGGATAAAATCAGAGGAAGATCTGCTGGGACCGACTTCCTACTTGAAAAAAACATCCCTTTTGTTTTATCAGCATTTAGTACAAGTTTGAGACGGAACAAATCTGACTGGATGATGTCAAAAGCGGATTGCAGAGACTGGAAAGCCTTAGCTACTGTTTTAGCTTGGCAGTAAACAACTGTGTCATCAGCATAGAAATGTAAGGATGCATCAGGGATGCTCTGACCTACATGAGCTATGTAAATTGTAAAGAGGCTTTAATACATTCCTGTACTAACAATAGGTTGTGTTTGTTCGCTGCTAACAAATTAGCCGACATAAAATCAGGAGCAAACACATGTTGCTATTTATGTATTTTTAAATTATGTCTGAGCGATCAAGTAACATCAGTAAGTTTTTTTATTCAGGGAGGGTTTATTAATGAGAGTTTTGGATGATTTACTGTCTTAAAATGATAGATCTCAAACGCGATCGGGCCTCTGTTAGCTTAGCCCAAGAACAAAGAAGCCACATCACGAAGCTATCCTCACTTAGCTACTGTGTATGAAATAAACCATGTCTAAATCACTTTTCAATTGATTGAGTGTCCAATAACTGTATAGGATGAATAATAACCCTTCGATTGCTTTAATACATTCATGTAATAACAATAGGTTGTGTTTGTTCGACATGCTCCGCCATTATTATTTACATGCGCGTTGAGCAGCGGCTTCCCACAGGCACGTCACAATGACGTTTTGTGGAAATGCACAGATTTTTAGGGGCGTGTCCCAGAGAAAAAACTACCATAACTTGGAATGAAATTTTAATATATTTATAATTTATTTTGCAAAAACGAACAGAGCTGAATGATATAAGATATATATGTTGTGACAAATATGCAAATTTCGAACATCATGTCACAATACCTTTAAGCTCAGAAACCCTTCTGCTATAAAGTCAGCTAAGAAATATATTTTTTAAGCGTTTATTTAGCTAAATTTAAAGAAATAAAGCCGTCCCACCCGCCTGCATGCAAATCGGCAAACTGCTTTTTTAAATCCAGCTGATTTGACCATTTCGTGAAACGGTTAAGCTCAGGAAACCTTGTGCTATAAAGTCAGCTAAGAAATATATTTTTAAGCGTTTATTTAGCTAAATTTAAAGAAATAAAGCCGTCCCACCCGCCTGCATGCAAATCGGCGAACTACTTTTTTTTTATCCAGCAGATTTGACCATTTCGTGAAACGGTTAAGCTTAGGAACCCTTGTGCTATAAAGTCAGCTAAGAAATATATTTTTTCTCGCAAAGAAATAATTGTTTTTAACGTGTTTTCTTGTGAAGTCCTTCATACTCGCTCGCTTCTGTGGCCGCCATTTTAAGCAGGGCAAATGAGGCGCTGACGCGTCACTTAGCGGTGACGCATAATAGATGCGCGTTATACAACGAAGCATGTTATTTACGGATTTTTCCCAATTTATTGGCAATAATTGGACAAAGCGTGTTATACAGGTATAATAATAATAATACAGTAATAATAATCATTTTATTTAAAAGCGCCTTTCATGACACCCAAGGACACTTAACAAACCAACACAGTGAATACAGAGCAAACATTATCAGCGACAAATTGAAATATAAAATACATAAAGGATATAAAATGGAAGATAAAAATACATTTAGTAAAGTTAATGATAAGCTAGTCTAAAGAGATGGGTTTTCAGGGCAGTCTTGAACAGAGAAAGGGAGGTGGTGTTTCGAAGGTCGGGCGGTAGAGCGTTCCAGAGGTGAGGGGCAGAGCAGGTGAAGGCCCTGCTCCCCATGGTGGAGAGGCGGGCAGAGGGTACATGGAGTTGTAGTGAAGAGGAGGACCTGAGAGAGCGTGATGGGATGGAGATTTGTAGGAGGTCAGATAGATAAGGAGGGGCAAGGTTGTGGATAGCTTTGAACGTGAGAAGTAGAATTTTGAAGATGATGCGTGATTTAACCGGGAGCCAGTGGAGCTGCTGCAGGACAGGAGTGATGTGGTTATAGTAGGAGGTTTGAGTGATGACACGGGCAGCTGAGTTCTGGACCATCTGTAACTTGTGGAGAGATTTGTTGGGGAGGCCGTAGAGAAGGGAGTTGCAGTAATCGATACGGGAAGTCACAAGACTGTGCACCAGGATGGCTGTGGAGCGGGGCGTGAGAGAAGGACGGAGACGGTTAATATTACGGAGGTGGAAATAGGCAGACCGAGTAATATTGTTGATGTGTGAAGTGAAGGAAAGAGTGGTGTCGAGGATGACACCGAGGCTCTTGACCTGAGGGGAGGGGGATAGCAGAGAGTTGTTAAGGGGGACGAGAAGATGTTCTGATTTTGAAATAGAGTTTTTGGTACCGACGAGAATGACTTCTGTTTTGTTGCTGTTTAGTTGAAGGAAATTGTTAGAAAACCAGTGATTTAGCTCAATGAGACAGTCGGTGAGGATGGAGGGCGGGTGGGTGGAGTTAGGTTTTGATGACAAGTAGAGCTGCGTGTCATCAGCATAGCAGTGGAAATGGATGCCGTGTTTGCGGAAGATGTGGCCTAGAGGAAGGAGGTAAATGATGAAGAGGAGGGGTCCGAGGACAGAGCCTTGGGGGACACCCGTGGAGACAGGGGAAGACTGGGAACGGAAGGATTTAAGCTGAATGAATTGAGTGCGGTCAGAGAGATAGGAGGTGAACCAGTCTAACGGGGTACCTGAGATGCCAATGGAGGTTAGTCTGTTGAGGAGGATAGAATGACAGATGGTGTCGAAGGCAGAACTTAGATCAAGAAGAATGAGGATGGACAGAAGACCAGAGTCAGCAGCAAGAAGAAGGTCGTTAGTAATTTTTACTAGAGCTGTTTCGGTGCTATGGTGGGGGCGAAATCCAGATTGAAACTCTTCATAAATGTTGTTGTTGGACAGGTGAGAGTGAAGTTGACTAGCAACAGTTTTTTCAAGGATCTTGGAGATGAAGGGCAGATTGGAGATCGGACGAAGATTACTGAAGTTGGTGAAGTCAAGACCTGGTTTCTTGATGATGGGGGTGATGGCAGCAGATTTGAAGGCTGTGGGAACAATGCCAGAGGTTAGGGAGGAGTGGATGATATTAGTGATGATAGGGAGCAGAGACGGGAGACAGGATTTAACAAGAACTGTGGGGAATGGGTCAAGTTGACAGGATGAGGACTTGGACTTGCTGATAATGTCAGCAATGTCATCAGCAGAGGGGAGAGAGAAGACTGAGAAAGGGAGGGAGGGAGGGGGGAGTTCAACAAGGATGCTGGGGGCAGTATTTGGTCCAAGGTGTTTATGAATTGAAATAATCTTTTCATTGAAATATGACATCAGGGAGTTGCAAAATTCTGTGGAAACCATGTGAGAGGGCAAGGAGTTAGGAGATGAGACAGAACGGTGGAGGAGAGAGAACAATGTTTTTGAATTACCAACATTAGAACTGATGATGTCTGAGAAGTAGCTGGATTCGGCTTGAGAAATACTGTTCTTGTAATGGACGAGGTGGTTTGCATAAAGTTCCTTGTGAATTGTGAGACCGGATTTTTTTATAAAGACGCTCTAGCCGGCGACCTTTTGTTTTCAGGGAGCGGAGTGCTGGAGTGAACCAGGGTGCAGAGTTGGCGAAGGAAACAGTCCGGGTTTTCAGGGGAGCAACAGAGTTAAGGATGTTGGTTAGGCTGGTGTTATATAATGTGACAAGATCATCTGGGTTGGAGGAGCTGAAGGTGGAGAGGGTAACATTAATATGAGATAAGAGAGTGTCATGGTTGATATTCTTGATATTACGGAAGGAAAGAGTGCGTTGAGGTTTATCTGAGGAAAATTTAAGATTAACAGTGAATGAAATCATCAGGTGATCAGTAAATGGAAGTTCATCAGAAGAACAGTTAAGAGGAGAAAGTCCAGAGCAGCAGAGTAAATCCAGAGTGTGGCCCATCTTGTGTGTTGGAAAGTCGATGAATTGTTGAAAGCCACAGCTGTCCAGGCAAGATGTGAAGTCTCTGGTGAGGGGGTTGTTCACATCATCAAAATGAACGTTGAAATCACCCAGCAGGATAACATTGGGTGAAAGAGCAGTTAAATGGGCCATTAGTCCAGCAAAGTCATTCATGAATGAGCTGTTCACTTTTGGAGGCGGTAAAGAGTGGCAACAACAGTTGGGGTGGGTCCAGACAGTAGGCAAGCAGTGCACTCAAAGGAGGAGGAGGGTGGGGTGTGAACCGGAGTGACCTTCCAGGTCTCGCGGTGAATCATCGCGAGACCTCCCCCTTTGCCTGAGGCGCGGGCCTTTGCGGTGTAAACAAACCCCGGTGGGGTAGACTCGTTCAGATGAAAAAAGTCATTTTGTTGTTGCCACGTTTCTGTTAAGCAGATGAAATCCAGTTTTCGGTCAGATATTAGATCGTGAACAAGCTGACCTTTGCCCGTGAGGGAGCGAACGTTCAGAAGTCCAAACTTCACGGAGGAGGCTGAGGTAGTGACCGGAGCGTTAGCCGACCGAGCTAGGTTGGCTAACGTCCTGCTGCTGTTAGCGGTCCAGGCGCTGCGGCGTGAAGAATGGCGAGAGTCAGACCAGATGGAGGTTATGGGATGAGCCTTGTCAGCGTTCAGTCGACGGCGCGAGCCCCGGTGGATGTATCTCCGACGAGAAAAGAAGGCAATTTCCTCCAGAGGGAGCACAGGTGGCGTGGCCGGTAGGAAACGAAGACGAAGTAGCTCCACGGCCGAATAACGGAGCAGACCAGACGCTGGGTGTTGTTGGATGAGAAGCAGCAGAGTCCAGACGAGAGCAGGCAGCAGGTAAATCCAAGTAAAATCCACGTTTGATGATGAGTAGAAATGCCCAGGCAAGGGTCGGTGAAAAAAACAGCAGAAAGTATTGAATAAAATAAAACAAGAAAAAAGTACGAGGAGCAGCTGCAGCGAGATGCGCACGCGTTCACCCCCGGAAGTGAATGTGAAGGTACACAGGAGCGTGTTAAACTCCGACGAATACGGTATGTTGCGGGAGTTTCAGAGACATTGAGACGTTTATTCTCTAAACACAATGTCCCAGTGGCTTTTAAACCCCAAAATACATTACGGCAAAGACTGGTTCATCCCAAAGATCCAGTCCCCTGGCACAAACAGAGTATATTGTGTATGCTGTTCAGTGTCAGGAGGGCTGTGATCAGTCTTATATCGGGGAAACTAAACAGCCACTGGCCAAAAGGATGGCCCAGCACAGAAGATCAACATCATCAGGTCAGGACTCTGCGGTCTACACTCATCTCCAGGCCAGCGGTCACTCTTTCAGGGATGAAGATGTTCACATCCTTGATAGAGAGGAACGATGGTTTGAGAGAGGAGTAAAGGAGGCCATCTTTGTGAAAAGAAACCGTCCATCAATAAACAGGGGTGGAGGCCTCCGGGTTCAACTGTCCCCCTCTTATAATGCTGTTATTGCTAGTATCACTCAGCCCTCTGTGAATAGCAAACAACCATCAGAGTGCTAACAATCCATTGTTAGGCTGATGGTCCTCCTTGATCATGTGAGCAGCTGGTTCTGTCATCAGCCAACTGGTTGATCCACTGTGAGAGGGTGCTATTTATAAGACTGAGCTGAATACAGCAACTCAGACTGAGGAAGTCTTTTGGACGAAAGACGAAACGTTTCTACATTTTTTTTTTGCTTTGTTTTGTTTTATTTTTTGAATGTCCAGAGGACCAGACTTAGCTTTTTTAGATTTTTCTACCTGGATTAATGAGCATGCATCAGGGTATTTTGAACCACTTTGGCCAGGATTGCCTCAAACTTGTTGGAGAGTTTGAGAAAACAGCTAGGAAGAGGGCAGACTACAAGAACTACTTGTGATTCAACCTTAGATGCAGACAAAGTGGCATCATTCCCAAGAGCCTCAAACTGAAATCGTTGGTCAGCAGGCACCGGGCAAGCAAGATCCTTCAGAAGGCACAGACGCAGCTGCTGAATGAACGGGTAAGACAGACCAATTTTACTATTGAGGCCTTGAAGGCCAAAGAAGAGCACATTAAACAAAAACCAACAACGTGCCTAGATCAGACGACACTTCAGCAAGTGATGGACTGTACAGATCAGGCACACTTAGCACAGCATGTCAAGTCCAAGACTCGACAACAAAACAAATTTAACTTACTGATAAGTGATAACTCGTCAACACCATCTCAATTCCAATAACAACACATTCAGTGTAAGACAATATTCCGCTACACAGTTACATGCCAGGGAGACAGAGAAGTGGGTGAAGAACTTATCTGACAGACAACTCACCCAGCCGGAGACAGAGATTCTTGCCAGGGGTCTAAACTTTGCAGTGGCACCAAGTACAATTACGCTGGTAGAGATGATCACAGCCACTGAGTCAGCCATCCGTAACAACAAAATTAGAGAGTTTGAAGCAGAACAACTCAGAGAGTCAAAGTTTCAGCCTGTCTCAGTAATGCTAAGCCACCACCTTCAAACATCAGTAGAGAAGAGAAAGATGCACGCACCACTCTTAGCAAGGACAAAAACATAATTCTCCCAGCGGACAAAGGAAGGTGCACAGTGATTTTGAACCAGAAAGACTATCATGAGAACGTTATGTCACTCCTTAGTGGCTTAACCACTTATGAACCGCTGAAAAGAGATCCAGGAAGTGGATACAAGAAAAAGTTGATAGATTGCCTGAAATTTTTCAAGCAGGACAAGATAATTGACAGTATTCTGTACCACAGACTGTACCCAGGGGAGGCCACGCCAAGTCTGTATGGTTTACCCAAAATCCACAAACAAGGTGTACCTTTAAGACCAATTGTTAGCATGATTAACTCGTCACTTACAATGTTTCCAAATATCTGGCATCTGTACTCATAATGAGGTAGTAGAGGTGGTCTGTTTAAGGTTAAAATCAGACACCACTCTGAACAACAGGACCACACTTTCCACAGAGCAACTGTGTCAACTCTTGAAACTGTGCCTGCAGTCAACCTACTTCACATATGGGGAGCAATATTATAGGCAGAAACATGGGTGTGCTATGGGGTCTCCAGTTTCTCCTATTGTTGCCAACCTGTACATGGAGGAGGTAATAATAATAATAATAATAATGAATTCAATTTATAACGCACTTTTCATTAGTGAAAATCTCAAAGTGCTACACACATTGAATGCTACACACATTCATACACCGGTAGCAGCAGACTACCATGCAAGGTGCTTTCCAGACCTACCGGGAGCAATTCGGGGTTAAGTGTCTTGCCCAAGGACACAACGACACATGGTGTGGGGAACCGGGATTCGAACCGCCAACCTTCCGATCGGGGGACGACTGCCATTACCACTATGCCACGGCCGCCCCGGTAGAAAAGAAAGCCTTGACGTCCTTTTCAGGGAGACCACCAAGTCATTGGTTCAGGTATGTTGATGACACCTGGGTTAAAATTAAATCTCAGGAAGTCCAACATTTCACTGATCACATCAACTCTGTGGATAAATATATCAAGTTCACATGAGAAGATGTAAAAAATGGCAGGATGGCTTTCTTGGACTGTGAGGTCTTAGTTTCTGATAGAGGAAATTTGCAAACTGAGGTGTACCGCAAACCCACCCACACAGACCAGTATTTACAGTTCGACTCCCATCACCCTCTGGAGCACAAGTTAGGAGTCATCAAGACTACCGTATTTTTCGGATTATAGGTCGCACCTTTTTATGGTTTTTTTCAAGGCCTGCGACCTATAATCCAGTGCGACCTATTTATGGATTTTTTTTCCATATTTTTAGACCAATTTTTGACTGAGTTGTGGCCGTTTTTCAGTTTTGCACTTTTGGGTGCAGTACCACTTTCGCAGTACAGATTGCAGTACCACTTTCGGCCGCTAGGGGGCAGTACAGTTTGCAGTACCACTTTCGGACGCTAGGGGGTGCAGTGCAGTACCAGTTTCGTCCGCTATGGGCGCTAAAGAGACCTGTACAGTTTACCGGTACAGTACCTGCAGACGTGCTGGGGGTAGGGCTGAACGATTTTGGAAAATAATCTAATTGCGATTTTTTTTCTATAAATTGCGATTGCGATTTAAAATGCGATTATTTTTACAGGTTCTATATTAATTCATATCACTAACGACACAACAGGTTTTTTTTTAAATCAGATAATTAATGCGCTTTTTCACGCAGAAGCTTGCAAAACAGACCCGGTCACATGACCAGCTCGCGCTTTGTTTATCTGCCGCAGTCTCGGTGTCTCAGCGTCTAAGCTCAGATACACGTTTAAATGAGCTAACTTACCTGAATTTATAACTTTTATGACTTCAGTCGAGCCTGAAGCAACTGTGTTGGAACGCACAGTCTGCTCCATCCCTCCTGCCCTGTTTTGCTCCTCAGAGCTGCGCGCGGCCAAACCTGCTCACTACCAAGTCACGTGACCAGCTTGCACTCTCAGATACACGTTTAAATGAGCTAACTTACCTGAATGTATAACTTTTATGACTTCTGTCGAGCCTGAAGCAATAGTGTTGGAACGCACAGTCTCCCCTTCCCTGCTCTCTCTCTGTTTTGCTTCGCTCAGAGTTGCGCGCGCCAGATGCAGAGAAGCGTGACCAGTCAAATCGCAGCCCGTGCGATTAGTGAATCGCGTTTTAACATATCGCGAGATAATCGCAAATGTGATTAATCGTGCAGCCTTACTGGGGGGCGTTACCTGTTTGTGTATTGAGCATAAAAGCCCATCACCCCGGCGTCATCTCAGTGGGAGTAGGACAGATGCAGCAACAGCGAACAACACGACAACAACAGAGAACAACGAGACAACAGCAGCCATGCCTCCAAAGATAAAGTCATACACGGCCGATTTTAAATTGGACGTGGTGAAATTCGCCGTGGTTCACGGGAACCGAGCCGCTGACCGCCAGTACGGGGTCAGTGAGAAGGTGATCCGGGGCTGGAGGAAGTCCGAGGCGGTCATCCAGGCCACGAAGAGGACCAAGCGGGCGAACAGGGGCAGGCGAGCCAGGTGGCCAGAACTTGAGGACCGAGTGAGAGCTTGGGTTCTCTCGGAGCGCGCGTGTGGGAAAGGGGTCTCCACCGTCCAGCTGCGCCTCCATGCCATCTCTGTCTCCAAGGACTTGGGCATCACGGAGTTCCAAGGTGGTCCGAGCTGGTGCTTCAGGTTCATGAAGCGCAACGACCTTTCCATCAGGGCCCGAACCACCATGTCCCAGAAGCTGCCAGCTGACTACCAGGAGAAGCTGGACACCTTCCGTGCCTTCGTGAGCCGACAGGTAAGCTAACATGTTTTTTTTGTGTGTTACACGTACCTGTATCTTGCTAAATTTTAATAGATTAATTTAATATAAAATTGCGCGATCACAGCGAGTTTATTGTCAGTGCGCGCGTTTCTTTGTTTAATGTACGAAGATGTCTCCTTTGTGTGTCGCATGGTACCTTTACCGCTAGCTAAGCTAACATGTTTTTTTTGTGTGTGTTAAATGTACGGTACTTGTATCTTGCTAAATTTTAATAGATTAATTTAATATAAAATTGCGCTATCACAGCGAGTTTATTGTCGGTGCGCGCGCGTTTCTTTGTTTAATGTACGAAGATGTCTGCCTTCGTGTGTCGCCTGGTACCGCTAGCTACGCTACCGGTAACATGCTTTTTTTTTTGTGTGTGTTAAACGTACGGTGCCTGCATCTTGCTAAATTTTAATATATTAATTTAATATAAAATCACGCGCTCATAGCGAGTTTGTGTTGAGTGGGTGTGCGCTTAATTCGTTGTTTACTTTTTTTGTGTGTGTTTAAAGCTGGGGTATGTAAGATTGTAATGTAGTCTGTAACTTTTCAAACAATATATTTTTAACATATTTCTTCACTCTGTCACTATCTACTGACAGACTGATTTTAGACAAAGTAATCTCTGAAAAAAACTATAGTCCCCTTGCTTCTCTATCAGCATTTATAAAAACACTGAAAACACAGAGTGACCAGGACAATGACAGCCAATCAAAACAGAGTTGTTTGTCATGCCCCAACCCACGCCCCCGCCTGTCACAGCCTCAGCGCCGCGGCTCGTTCTCATTCAAAGGATTGCAAAGCGATGCAGGACTGTTTTGTATGTGACACAAATTTATTAAATATCCCTTCTTCATCCCAGAGCTGGACTTTTATTTAGTTTTTTTGCCAAAAGTCAAGTGATCGCTTCTGAGCATTCCAGACATTCCAAACCTGCGCTGACAGAAAGAGGAAATCACGAGCGAATTAATTTTGTCCAAACGTTGCTTCGTGAACCTCTGCTGATTTCTGCTGGTTCTTGTGATGTTGGACAAGTGCTCTGCTCCATGGTTTTATAATATTTTTAAAGGGTTTTATTAACATATAATCACAGAAATTTGCAGCGCAGAATGGACATGTAGAGGAGGCATACCTGTCAAGTTTTGGATTTAAAAATAAGGGAAATTTTCTGCCGGGTACGCGGAGCCATCCCACTAGCCCAGGGATCTGCAACCTTTATGATCAAAAGAGCCATTTCTGCCCCTTTGTTCACTAAATTAAACGTTTCCGGAGCCACAATACCTGCTACAACTGGGATTCTCAACTGGTGGCCCACAGACCACTTTAAGTTTGTTAGAGGACAATTTTCTGACCGGTAGTTTTCTGGCCATTGTAAAGCTGAAAATATCTAATGATTTGTTGATATTTTTACATTTTAAGACTAAAAAAGACCAGATTATCATAAAGAAGGAAAAATAATGTGATCTTTCCCAATTAAAAAATAAAATAATGAACTATGCAGGTCTAGGTAAATTATTTTAATTGTGGAAAAATTAAATATCCTACTTCGAATAAATAAAGTTAACTTATGTTTTACTCCTTCTATTAGTTCTAGTATTCACACATTTGCAAAGGAAATGACAGGAAAAACTGCTAAAACTAGCCCTTTTTGTTGTTATAAGAACAAATAAAATTCAGTTTAAAGTTAGTTTTGATCAAAGCTTGGAAGAGCCACTGCTGAGGGACCAAAGAGCCGCATGTGGCAGAGCCGCAGTTCCCCCTGCACTAGCCCAACCAAAGTCCAGAACCCCTTACATTTTAAGACAGGTTTACAAGAAATCTAAAATAACTACCTATCAGCCTCTTTCAAACCAGTTATGTGATCACAATCTGACAGGCCTACCTTTGTGCTTGACGGATTTTTCATGCTGACGGACATCGTTCCTTCCCCCATGAGAGAGAGACACTAAAGTCGCGGTTACAAATCTTAAAAAACGCGTAATAAACTTTAGGAAAGTAAATTTGCTGTCCCATTTTTCAACATATTTACACGAAGTCTTAACTTTTTTGGCAGGGACGCGTCCTCTCTCGTTACTTCTCGTTACATCCATCTCTGTGTTTTTCCGGGTTTGTTCCTGACCGCGCCAGCCCTAACATCGCGAGAACTGCCACCGAGGCGACTGCAGGTGGCAGTTCTCGCTAGTGACAGAGGCACCGGAATGTTTTTTTGGTTTTTTTTATAATATTATAATACGGGAGATTTCCGGGAAAATAATAATTCGGGATCACGACGGGAAAGAGGGGTAAAATACGGTAGTTTCCCGGCCAAAACGGGAGACTTGACAGATATGAGAGGAGGCGGAGCATTCCATTCCAGACATTCCAAACCTGCGCTGACAGAGGAAATCACGAGCGAATAAATTTTGTCCAACGTTGCTTCGTGAACCTCTGCTGATTTCTGCTGGTTTTTCTGTTGTTGGACAAGTGCTCTATGGTTTTATAATATTTTTAAAAGGTTTTTATAACATATAATCACAGAATATTGAAGCGCTCCTCAGAGCAGACACACAGCAGGGGGCGGAGCTGCAGAACCCAAGTTCACCAGAGCACGGACAGTCTCCCTCCCTCTGAGTCATATATGGCTCTGAGGGGAGGGAGCAGAATGATTTCACCTGCTGGAAATTTTTCTAAGTCCCAGGGTACTGCAGAAAAGCTACAAACGGTTAACAAGTAACAAAAGTCCTACAGATGAAGTTTCACAAACTTTAAAGTTAAAAACTATCACAACAACGTCCCAGCAGCTATTTCCATCCTTTTGGAGCGGCTGCAGCACGACGCCTCCTTTCTATTTAACGTCCACACAATCACATTTTTCTGACACGCTCTCCTTAATGTCACGTCAACTCTGTTGCAGCTTTTAATAGAATTAGTAAATATTTTAAACAAATTGTTCAAGAAACACAAGTTGTAGGAACTGATTTGAACATCATCAGGTAAATATTCTAATTACAATTAAAAGAACAATTAATGAACAACATTTAAATAAATTTTACTTATTTATTTTCTATTAGACTTTAACAGTGAGTGTGATAACTGACAGCATTTTAATAACATGAACATTATGATCACTTGACTTAGATTAATTTGGGTTTTTAAACAAATCAAAACCAATTAATAGTTTGAAGGAAATGAAGTTTAATGATTCAGAAAATCTATTTTATAAAAGAAGAGAAAGCTGTAGAAACATTTTATGTTTAATAAATGTAGCAGGACGACTTCAACTGTTCAAAAACTTTGTAGGTCCATAACACAAGGAACATGCGTCGTCCTTACTCTGGCATGATGTGTCTAACTCAAGTTGTTACTAAATCTCTTTCAAAATGATCAGAGAGAAGTTTGAATGTTCATTTAGTTTCAGTGAAAAAACATTTATGTGTAATGTACGCATGATCCCGAATAAAACTGGAATAGAATGTGCATCTGTCCTTCATGGCCATAACAGCAACTAAAATCATTTTAAAACCAGTTCACCATTTATAATTCAGAGTTATACTTTTCTCCTCTGTCTGTTAATAAATACTTACCTAAATGTTTTTGCAGGTTTTGAATTGTCTTCTGCTGAACTTGATCCACCACAAAGACTGTGTGGTTCACAGAGTTTCTGCACAAATCAAAATATGAAACTTTAAATTAAAATGTTCTCAGAGAACAATAAGTATAATTTTTATGCACACTAACCTCCAGTGATTTTGGTCAACATGGACAAATAACACAAAGCTCTTGTAATTCTCAAAATTTACCAGTAAAAAGAAACACTTGATGTTAAAAAGATATAAATGTCATTTCTGAAATTAATGTACAATTTTAACAGTTGTTTTTCCAAATGTTATTGTCAGTTAAAAATATTAAACATATAAATTATTTTAAATTAAACATTCCTGTTTTTACTTGAACTATGTTGCATTTCAATGAGACAAACTGTCTGCACAGTAATGATGTGATTGATCACTGTTTCTACAACATCCTGAAGAACGAGCAACAAACACAGCAACTTAGGGAAAATTACATGGAAAATGTCCAACTTTGGAGGGTCTTTATTTTGAAATTCCAAATGAGATATTGGTGACATTTGGTGAATAACATCTGGAGATGTTCTACAGTCAGCCTGAAGTGAGACTGGTCACTGGAAACTAAGAGTTTTGTTTTAATATTAATGGAAACTTCAGGGAAAACAATTTAAAATTGTCACATAATGAACATACAAATAACCACAAAACAGAGACAAAAGTTAAATATTATGGATCCATATTCACAGGACATTAAAAATCATTTATGAACATAGGCCAGCAAAAATGACTTCAATCATCTAGTCTAAACATGAAAAACACATTGAAGTTTTTTATTTATTTAACTTAGCAACACAAAAAGTTCTCTACTCTTTGGATATGGGGGCGACATTCAAACTTTTAGTGGAAACAGCTGAGCAGGAATGTTGGTCCCATTACAGCTTCCAGTGCTAACATGTGTTTTATGTACAGAGTTTGTACCAACAGGAGACACACATCAGCTTTTATTTTGAAAGAACCTCGCAAGCGTGACTATCTAATTCATGGTGTTAGCGCGTGCACAACCAAACCGCGTGAGCGCTGACTTTTAGAAGTGGAGGCTGCTGGACCGAAGTATAATATTGAACAATTTTACTAGAAATTACAACCATACCTGTTAGAGAACAAACATGTGGTTGGTGGAGGTCTGACGTGAAGCTCCTGCTCCTACACAGAAAAACACACACACAGTCACGAGACTAGATTATCCAAGCACGCGACGAGACGTAGCTGCTAACAGCTACACATGCTAACAGCTACACATGCTAACAGCTACACATGCTAACAGCTACAGCTGCTAACAGCTACAGATGCTAACAGATACAGATACTAACAGCTACACATGTTAACATCTACAGATGCTAACAGCTACACATGTTAACATCTACAGATGCTAACAGCTACACATGTTAACATCTACAGCTGCTAACAGCTACAGATACTAACAGCTACACATGTTAACAGCTACAAATGCTAACAGCTACACATGCTAACAAATACAGCTAGTAACAGCTACAGATACTAACAGCTACACATGTTAACAGCTACAGATGTTAACAGCTACACATGCTAACAGATACAGCTGCTAACAGCTACAGAATAACAGCTACACATGTTAACATCTACATATGCTAACAGCTACACATGCTAACAGATACAGCTGCTAACAGCTAGAGATACTAACAGCTACACATGTTAACAGCTACAGATGTTAACAGCTACACATGCTAACCGATACAGCTGCTAACAACTACAGATACTAACAGCTACACATGTTAACAGCTACAGATACTAACAGCTACACATGTTAACAGCTACAGATACTAATGCCGGGTTCCCTTCAAACGAGTCTTGAGCAGCAAAAACGCTCCCGACGCGCGGTATTGGCTGCTTGTCAACATATGTCTGTTCACACCGAACGCATCTGAAGACGTGCAGTGGGAGGAGTGTATTGGTCCTTTTCCGGTCGGGTTTGTTTTTTTCCAGTCTCTGAAATGGCGGACGTAATCCGAAGAATTGCTTTGTTTTATTTAATCAACAAAGCAGCAGCACGCAAACGCCATATTTTTAATTTTCGTCCATTCTTTTAATACGTCACGCGGTGCCCACCTACTTCCGTCCCGTCGTCATTGCGTCATCACATAGCAGAGTCTCTCCCGATTGGTTACTGCTACGAAACGAGCAGCCAAAGTAGGTCAAAGTTCAATTTGTTGAACTCGAGCAGCGGCTGCTCTGAACGTGCCGCATGCACGGAAAAAGAACTACCGCACACTGCCACGCTGCTCAAACTGCTCAAAACGTGCCGCATGACGCTGCCTTGAAACTGGCTGCCTTGGCCACTCAAAACGAGTTTGGTGTGTACCCGGCATAACAGCTACACATGCTAACAGCTACAGATGCTAACAGCTACAGATGCTAACAGCTACAGATGCTAACAGCTACAGATGCTAGCTACAGATGCGAACAGCTACAGATGCTAACAGCTACAGATGCTAACAGCTACACATGCTAACAGCTACACATGCTAACAGATGCTAACAGCGTGAAGTAATTTCCTCTCCACAGACAAGAAGCTGCAGTGTTACAAGCCTCTGGCAGCAGCAGCTTGGAACTAAATCACAGAATAAAGTATTTAACTCACGAGAAGTCTTTTTTCATCAGTAATTGAAATAAATCACGGAACTAAATCCAGACGTAGCTTCTCATCACGAAGGAAGAAAAGCTGACGTCACCCGGAAGTGATACCTTCGCGCCTGATTTAGCCCCACGTGCAGCTTCATTTGGAGCTCACTGCATTGGAGTGGTCATTTAGGATTTCAATAAAGCTGGTAAATCCAGTTCACTTTATGGATCTGAGTCAGTCTAATGAATCACTAAAGTAACTCGGTTCACTTGAGTCGTTCACTCTTTGTTTGTTTTGGATCAGCACAGAGAGTAAGAAGTAACTCCTTTATCTTCCAGAAAACTGCTACTAACTTGTAACAAAGTCACTGGAGAGAAAGAATAAAGACACAAACCTAAAAGATGCAGTTGATGGTTGGGACTGAAAACAGCATCTAACATGTGTCTTGCTCCGTTTGTTCCTGAGCTGCAGCTCTACTTCCAAAATCCTCAGACTTTTCTTCTTCCTCTGCTTCCAGCTGTTTGAGCCGCTGTCTCCACATCTGTTCACTTCCGGTCAGCAACATTTACAGATGTTACAGCTCAATTTAACGTTCACTTCAACTCATTTGAGCAGCAGTCGAGAGAAAAGGCCTTCAGCTCGTAGCTACGGAGCAGAACAACAAACACTGACGTCACAACTGAGCAACTTCCGGTGCTGGGGGAACATCACTTCCGTTAGCTGCTGCTCTTCAAAATAAGAGCTCGAACTGAGCTGCTCTTCAGCTCTACATCCTTCAGTTTCTGTGTTCCCATGGCAACTTGTAAATATTTCACTGAATTTAGACCCATCTGATGTAGTTTAAGAAGGATTAGTATTTAATCAACACAAACTAGATGATGTCATGAAAGATGAGCAGCTTGTGGTGCATCTTCAAGCAGAGCAGAAAGAAAAGTGTTGAATCTTCATGAACACACGTCTGGGATCAACCTCTTTATCAGAGTCCTGGAAACATCTGGATCCTTCTTCAGGATCTGAACAGCTGCTGTCTCCTTGGTCTTCAGGCTCAGACATTTGTCCACTTGGACAAAAACAGCCTTCAGCAATAAACTCCAGGACGGAGTGATGAGAGGAGCCGCCGAGCAAAGTTTGACCAGCTTTAATGTCAGCTTTAGTCAGTGTGACTGTGGACAGAAACTTGTTCAAGTTCTTTTTTCTTTTTGTCATTCCAGACACATTTAAATCACAGAGACATCAAATCACATTTCTTCATCAAATAAACAACAATCAGGTAGAAACACTGTCATCAAGTCCTAAAGTTCAGCCATTCTCTTAGAAAAAACATCAAATAGTTGTGTAACATCATTACATGTTGTATAAATATAGAATACAGGCTTGAATAATGAATAAATAAGTTTGTTCTCTGATCAGTCTTAAAAAGTTTGAAACATCCAGACATTGTGTGTGTGATTTTCCTGTCTGTCACTACCGGGGAGTTGGGAGATAAGAAGTTAAACTGTGCTGATTTCATCACCATAAGAATAGTCAGTATTGATCAAGTCATCTCCGGAGCTTTGTTACTCTAGTTCCTGAAGATAGTGCATTGCTTGTGGAAAGAGCCTGGCCAAACTCTGTTTCGCAAACAATCCTTATCTAAAGGGATAAAAAGAGACAGGCTTAGCTCCCATAGTTCAGAGTCTGACGGGGATGTGTAATCGCCCGGATTGTTTAATGCTCACTCTGCCTATGGTTGACAAACGGCTCTCTCACTTTGATGTCAAACGGTAAGAGTATTTGTTTAAGCATTAATCATTGTATGTAAGTGTGTTACTTGTTTGTTTTCTGTCTTGCTTGCTATTTGATTTTCTGTGGTTAAAATAAAGAACATTTGTTTTTAAACAGAAAATAGTTTCCTGTGAAGTCTCTTGAGCTGTGATATTCTTTTGAGGATATCTGCCTATCTCTCTCGATTCTGCATAAATAATATTTCATAAAACATTTATGAATAAAAATTCATAAAATATTTATAAAATAATATTTCATAGAACAAGGCTGATCCATGAATCAAATGAGATCAACTTTATTAATAAAGCAGATTTAAACAACAAGAGTTGACCAATGTGCTGAACAACAAACTCCAAAACAACATCCATAAAACAACAAAGTGAAGGTGTTCAAACACAACATTTAAAAACAAGTGTTACGAAACTGCTTCTCTCCCCAGCTCGTTCTCATCTTATCAGTGACCTCATGTCGTGTGACCTGTGTCGGTCCATCAGTTGACTTCATGTCGTGTGACCTATGTCGGTCCGTCAATTGACCTCAGGTCATGTGACCTGTGTCGGTCCGTCAGTTGACCTCAGGTCATGTGACCTGTGTCGGTCCGTCAGTTCACCTCGGGTCGTGTGACCTGTGTCGGTCCATCAGTTGACTTGATGTCATATGACCTGTGTCGGTCCGTCAGTTGACCTCAGGTCATGTGACCTGTGTTGGTCCGTCAGTTGACCTCGGGTCATGTGACCTGTGTCGGTCCGTCAGTTGACCTTGGGTCATGTGACCTATGTCGGTCCGTCAGTTGACCTCAGGTCATGTGACCTGTGTCAGTCCATCAGTTGACTTCATGTCGTGTGATCTATGTCAGTCCGTCAGTTGACCTCAAGTCATGTGACCTGTGTCGGTCCGTCAGTTGACCTCGGGTCATGTGACCTGTGTCGGTCCGTCAGTTGACCTCACGTCATGTGACCTGTGTTGGTTCGTCAGTTGACCTTATGCCGTATGACCTGTGTCGGTCCGTCAGTTGACTTCATGTCGTGTGACCTGTGTTGGTCCGTAACTTGACCTCAGGTCATGTGACCTGTGTCAGTACGTCAGTTTACCTCATGCCGTGTGACCTGTGTCGGTCCGTCAGTTGACCTCATGTCGTGTGACCAGTGTTGGTCTGTCAGTTGACTTCATGTCGTGTGACCTGTGTCGTTTTGTCAGTTGACCTCATGTCATGTGACCTGTGTCGGTCCGTCAGGTGACAGACAACAATAGGTCAAGCATGTTGTAGAACACAGCAATGGGCCACCTGCATGTGCCGGCATGCACCGTATATACATGGGCCAAGGACAAGGAGAGAGACAGTACTTGTAAGCAAAATAATTTATTTGACAGACCATCAGGGTTACAGGATAATCAGCACAGCAGAATAAGACAATTTCATGCATAAAATTGTTCTGGAGCAGACAAAGCTTTCCGTTCAGTGGATGTCCCAAAATGCTCAACTGTGAGATAAATTCAGGGTTTGTTATGTGTGAATTCAGGTCAGGGCCTCTCTTCTGACTAAGGGGGGAAGTACAAGCAAAGTCTTACCTGGTGGAAACATTGGAATGCAGTCTGTGCAGTCTGGTCTGGTAGGGGTGTCTGAGTTGAGTGCACACATATTTATAACAAAAGGTAGTTAATGGTCCAATAATTGTTCAGGAGAAGGAGGGGGTTTGTCCTCAGGATCTTGAAAATTCAGTCATCCTAGTGTTAAAGGGGCGAGCCCACACTTTTCCGAATCCATCAGATGATCTGTTCAATAGTTTCTTTTGCTTTTCTTTATAGTTTTTCTCTTTTCTTAAAAACGCACCACTTGTGATTTTGTAGGTGGTTGAATGTTAGCAGGCGTGTTAATATTAATAATAATTAATTTAATTTATAACGCACTTTTCATTAATGAAAATCTCAAAGTGCTACAGAGTGCAACAGAATTTAAACGTCAATAAAACAAGTAATAAAACAAGTAAAATCAATAAAAGTATCAACTAAGATCAAGGCAGAATCATGAGGAGGCAGAGTATGCTTGGTTCAAAAGAAAGGTCTTCAAGCCGCTCTTAACGTCAACCAGTGACTGTGGGGCTCTCAGGCAGTCAGGAAGAGAGTTCCACAGGCGGGGGGCAGCCACACTGAAAGCCTGGTCTCCCATGGTCCTTAATTTGGTTCTCGGAATGTGAAGGAGATTACTGTTCTGTGACCGCAGCGACCGGGTGGATGAGTATGGAATAAGAATATCCTTCAGATAATCTGGTGAAGCTCCATGTAAGCATTGATGTGTAATGAGAGCAGTTTTGTACTGAATTCTGTAGGCGACAGGAAGCCAATGAAGGTTATGAAGAATGGGCGTAATATGTTCAAATTTACGAACTCTCAACAAGATCCTTGCTGCACTGTTTTGAATATATTGAAGTTTCTGAAGGTTTTTGCCAGGGATTCCAATAAACAGGGAGTTGCAGTAGTCGAGCCTGGAGGAGACAAAAGCATGGACGAGCTTCTCAGCATCGGAAAAAGTTAAGGATGGGCGAAGTCTGGAGATGTTTCGCAGATGGAAGAAACAAGTTTTAAACAGAAGCTTAATGTGATTTTCAAATGAAAGATGAGAGTCCATTTTTATTCCAAGATTTGTAACAGAGGTGGAGAGGGAGATGTCTTGTCCAGAAAAGGAAAGTGTTCTTATAGGAGATGTTTGTACCTGGTGAGGGGTGCCAATCAATATGGCCTCAGTCTTAGAGCAGTTTAATTGAAGAAAGTTCTGATTCATCCATGCCCTTATGTCCTCCAGGCAGGCAGAGAGGGCAGTGAGTGAAGATGGAGATGACAAGGCGGAATGTCCTCCAGGCAGGCAGAGAGGGCAGTGAGTGAAGATGGAGATGACAAGGCGGAAGATGAGGATGCTCCAGTCCTGATGTAAAGCTGTGTATCGTCGGCATAACAGTGAAAAGAAATGTTGAACTGATTAATAATTTGACCTAAAGGCAGCATGTAAAGGGAAAACAGCAGGGGCCCCAGAACCGACCCCTGAGGGACACCACAGGAGACACAGACTGTCTGGGACGTGGCGTTGCCAAGACTAACACATTCCAGCCTATTGGAGAGGAAAGATTTGAACCAGTCCAGGACAGTGTCACAGAGACCGACCTCCACATGAAGACGGTGGAGGAGGATACTATGGTCCACAGTGTCGAAGGCTGCAGTGAGGTCAAGGAGGACAAGGATGGAGGGAGAGCCAGTGTCAGCAGCCATGAGGACATCATTGGTAACTCTCAGCAATGCAGTCTCAGTACTGTGAGCCGCCCTGAATCCAGACTGGAACTTCTCATACAGGGAGTGTTGTTGTAGGTGGTCCTGCAGCTGAGCAGCAACAGCTTTCTCCAGCACTTTAGACAGAAAAGGGAGGTGTGAAATTGGGCGGTAATTAGACAAAATGTCGGGATCCAAATTAGATTTTTTCAGAAGAGGCCTAATGATGGCAGTTTTTAGAGGCAGTGGAACATGACCAGATTGTAGAGACTGATTTATTATTTGAGTGATTAATGGGCTTATTGCAGAGTGATTGGTTTTTATGAGAGACGAGGGGAAAGGATCCAGGGCGCAGGATGAAGGCTTCATTTTCTTGATGATGGACTCCACCTCACTCTGAACAACTTCATCAAAGCTGCTCAGGGTCCCAGAATGCAGACGAGTAGATGGCACACTGAGAAAGGGGAGGTTGTGGAGCTGAGATCTGATAGTGTCAACTTTGTTTTTAAATGACGAAAGGAACAGGTCGCATTTTTGAGCCGAGTCCTCAGAGTTTGTTTAATTGGATTAAGCAGATGAGTTATTGTGGAGAAGAGCTGTTTAGAGTTTCCAGGGCAGGTGTTGATGATGTTAGAATAATATTTGGAGCGTGCTTCTTTAAGAGAATAGGCGTACGCTTTCTGATGTTCTTTATATGCCTGCTTATGTACAGAGAGACCAGATGATTTTACACGTCTCTCAATAGCACAGTCAGTTGCTTTCATCCTGTGCAGCTCACCAGTGTACCAGGGGATGAATGGGAGAAAGACACCAGTCTTGACTTCAAGGGGACGTGCAGGTCCAGGAGCTCCCGGAGAGATTGGTTGTAGTAATCCACAGAGTCATCTGCAGATGAATGATTGACAACGGTCAGGGCGTGAAGATCAGCAGACAGAACATCAGGGGAAATGTTTTTAAAGTCACAGAACTGGATGGGTCATATTGGGTTTGAAGCAGGCGAAGATGAAGGCACTTCCAGGAAGATGACCCTGTGGTCTGAGACACCCAGGTCATATACAGACAAGTTATTGATGAGTACAGTGTCTGTAATCCCCAAATCCAATGTATGCCCCCTACTGTGCGTAGGGGCGTCAACGTGTTGAGTGAGATTAAGAGAGTCCAAAAGAGACTTAAAATCTGTTGCCAGAGGTGAAGAGGAATTGTCCATGTGGATATTTAAGTCACCAAGAAAAATGGTCTTCACAGGGGAGGTGCAGAAAAAAGTGAGTAGGTCATGCATCTCTGAGTTAAATGAAGCATGCGGTTTGGGAGGCCTATAAATTAATATAACATTCATCAGAAGTGGGGCTTTGAAGCTGAAGGCCATACATTCAAAGGAAAAAAAGTCCTGAGAAACCAGATGAGACCATTTTAAATTACTGCGATAAATTACCGCCAGACCACCACCACGGCCAATGCTGCGAGCTCTCTGCAGATAACTGTATCCAGAGGGACACGCTTCGTTCAGAGAATTAAACACATCCGGTTGATGCAAAGTTTCTGTAAGGCACATGAGGTCCAAGTTCTTCTCCAGAATGTGATCATGAATTAAACAAGATTTGTTGGATAGTGACTACACATTGAAAAGTTCTAATTTAATACCAGTTGGAATAGGAGTTTTTTTAACCGGTTTAAGCAGACTGAAGTCCACTCCACGTTTTCCTTGCCACTTCGTGCGCTGTGGACTACAATGGACAACAGATGCAGCGTTCTGATGACGACATCGAGGTGCGACACGTGCGACGCGTCTCTCAGTCCAGACAGTACTAATCGAGTCAGTTTGGTTGAGAATAAACTGTTTTCTTTCGAGAGCTTCTATGGATGTAACAAGGTCTACGCAGAAGTCCTAGTTGTTTGATGGTGGAAACAGAAAGAGGAATGGAGCAGTTGTTAAGTTCAAACAACTCTGAAGCGGAGTAGGTTAACATCGTCGAGCCGGTGGAAGATAACTCGGAGCTAGCCGCTAACAGCAGGCCCACGGCTCCAAAAAAGATATACAAGAAACAGAAAGAGGTAACTTGAATGAGAATTACCTTGAAGGAGTAGAGGAGGGAATCCAGAACAGTCCAGAGGACACAGGAAGTTGAGAGAGGCAGCAGGTAAGCGAACAATAAATGCAGCATAGCTAGCGGGAGGTTGACAGCTCCCGCTACTAAAATTCCGGTTTGACTAGTAAAGTTTACTATCTAATGAATCTAGCAAACAAGTCAAATCTTGGCTTTGCCGTGGTCTCCCATCCTGAGCAAGCACAATGGGATCAGTGGAAAGGAAAAACTCCTTTTTAGAAGGAAGAAACCTTTAGCAGAACCAGGCTCAGGACAAGCGGTCATCTGCTTTGACCGGCAGCGTGTCACGTCTGCAGATCCACAACGCAGTCAGAAAAGACAGTTGCTCTAAAACTTAATCACAGAAAGCCTAGAAAGTTAGAAAGGTAGAAATGCCCGCGTCTGCTCACACAGGTGCTGTACACAGGTGCTGTACACAGGTGCTGTACACAGGCTTGCTTGTTAAAACTCCCCGGTGCATTTCTTAGCGTCCAGCAGGTTCATTCAGGGCAAACGTCCTCTTCCTCCTGGCCAAAAACATCCTGACGCTCCCCTCTAGGTTGATCAAAACCCGAGGTGAAGACTCTGTTCCTCTGTCCAGAGTCCACCTGCACCGTATCTTAAATTATTTCCTCTTTACACGTCTTCATTGCCACAGCAGCTCCCACAGCCCAAAAGCCTCACAGCCGCTCTCAACACACGCTACTCCATATGTCAATCACTCAATCACCCCACAGGTGTGCGGAGTTAAAACACTTGTGTAGCTGAGCCCCGCCCCCTTCACCAGTGAACCATCAAAAAGGTGCCAAAAATAAAAATAACAAACAAACAAAAGACTGAAGAAAATGTGCCCACGTAACACAAGTCCAAATCTATTCTTAAAGGAGTCAATGAAAAAAGACTTGAGCTGCTAAAATCATTGGAAGCCAAAGGAAATGAACTTTTCAGTTTGAAACGTCTCAATCCAGAGGCTGAACATGATGGAGAGTAGAAGACTGTTGAGGCTCTTGTTGAATTCTTTCACTTTGAATTCTTCAACTTCACCTGGATCAAACTGGAACACATTTCTAACTATTTCACTCCTTTGATTCTGTCAAACAGATGTGAGCAAGAGGAAACAGCTGTTAAAGGAACACTGGCCTCAACCACCACATGCTGCTGAAATCACTTGTGGACAATATTTTCACTGATGATCCACAGAAAAGTCATCTTGTGTGCAGCGTTCAAAATGACTTTTCCTGCTGCGTTCATGTTTCCACTTTGTTTTCACAGCAGCAGATGTTTGCAGCAAAGTGGACTTTATTTCAGCTGATGTGTCCCGAGTGTTTGAGTCTGAGACCAGAGACATGTTGGAGTCTGCTCACAAGAAACACTTCAATGAACACGTCCAGCTTCAAGTGTCTCACAGAAACCTCTGTTTGTCTTTCTCTAAAGTCTTCAGAGTGGACAATCAAATGATGTCCTCGCATCACTTTTCACATTTAGGACACAATTTAAAACAGCAGCACAACCAGCTGTTTGATGAAACACTATGTGACTCCATGAAGCATCAAATATTCTACATTTAGCTGCTGATGAAGGAAAGAAAATCATTTTGACTTTGAAAACATCTCAACTCTGTGAGTTCAGTCAAAAAACACAAAAACACTTTTGGATGAAAAAACATTTGAGTGTTTCAAAACATGAAAGTAGTTTCTATGTTGAAACATTTCCAGATGTGTTTTTGAACTGTTCCTCTGGATCATTCAAACATCTGTTTATTGTCTGTCTGTCCATCCATCATCTAAAGCCTGAGCTTCACAACCAAACATTTCTGACAAACACTGAACCAAAGGTTCACTTTGAAATGAAGCTTTGAACTATTTAACATCAACTTTCACATTCGTTAACAAAACTGTGATTTTGTAGTAATACAGCACCTCATGTCCGTTCCTGGATTTAAACCTCTTCACATCTCTCTGAATCTCTGAGTGTTACACTTTTCTTGAAGCTCTCAAGGAGACAAGTGGACACTATTTTGTTACAATTATTTTGAATTAAGAGACACAAATCAATCAGAAAGGAGCTGCTTCAAGTGGCTGGGGAGAGGGAAGTCTGGGCCTCCCTACTTAGGCTGCTACCCCCGCGACCCGACCCCGGATAAGCGGACGAAAATGGATGGAATGGATGGATGGATGGAAATCAATCAGAAAGACCCTTTTAGTTTGTGTTAATTCAGAATTGATCAACAGTATATTTTTGTCATTTAATGATGATCTGTTATTAACATGAGTGTCACTCTCATGCTGGGTTATTCTGCAGTACAGGATGCTTAAATATTATGGCACAGTTCAGGGTAAACTTTTAACTTCCTTCTCTGCTTTGTCTGTGAATTAGCCATAATATTCTCTTTACAAACAAGCTCCATCTGGCCACGGGTCTAAACAATATGTAAGTGTCCTTCAGAGTTTTCCAACTCTGGGAACTACTAAGTAAATCCTTTTATTTTGTTAAAACAGCCAATAACCATTCAGGAAGTGGGCAGACTCCGCCTTCCATATAAAGTCTTACTTCCCATTTTGGCTTCAGTGTGAAAGGGAGAACTAAACTAACGACTTGGTTCTTCTCTGGAAACTGGTGGAACGTTATGGTCATTTGTCAATTAGACCTACATTTCTCAACCAGAGTTACAGCGCAGCTCAGCTGTAACTCACTCATCTGTTCTGAAAGAATTTGTTTTCTGAAAGTTTTATTTTGAAACCATGTCAGGACGTTGGCCTGGTTCCTGCCGGGAAAGGCGCACTTCACGCTCGTTGAATAAGTCATACACGTGCTGAAGTTTCAACTGGACGTCTACTGGACAACACAGTCCGTTAAGTGTCCACAAAACTTCTCAGCTCTTATCTCCAAGAGACGTGCTCGTCACCAGGTAAAGAGGCGTTGATTGTAAGCTGAACGTGTGGGGAAGTCCAGCCGGACTCGTTTGGGAAAAGTGTCACCCTGTTGCATTTCAAAATAATTAACTTCTGTTAAACTTAGCTTTCATTCCATTTCTTCCTCCTTATTCTTAATTTTCCTAAGCCAGTAAACTTTTAAGTAAATGTGCCAACAGGAAATTAGACTTTAACTTGTCTGTTTGTTTCAATTTGAATTCTTGTCTACAGTAGTTATTAAATCAGAGCTAATCTCGATACAAATGTTTAATGTACTTTTATGATTTTCTCAATAAAAGATTCATCTTCTGGTGATCAACATAAGTTGACGTCTCTCGTGAAATTACATTTTGTCTAGTCACATTTAAGCAATTTAATCTGGAAAAAGGGTGAACTCGTGAATGAATTTGGGTCAGATCAAATCTGCTCCAACTTCTTCTGGAATATTGTACTAGTCAGCAAACTGACTAGTATTATATCCCTTACATATTGTTGGCACCGCATGGTGTTCTGTTACAATTTGATGGAAACATGAGTTTTGGAAACTTTCAAAATAAAAAGATTTAATTACAGTCATAAGATTTTTGATGTCCAAAGAATGATTTAGATTTAAATGTCTTTGTGTTTGACTATAAAATGGACAAAAATGTCTCCGTTGAGCTCAAACTGGTTTCTGTGGAGTTTTGGATCTTTTGAATCCAAATCATTGGATCTGTTGATGTTCACTGATTTACTAAACTCAAACCTCTGATGGATTTCTTGAAATGTGCGCAGGTTTCTGTGAGGAAAACATTGAACATTTACATTTGCAACAGTCGCTGGATGTGCTGAACAAAACGTTGAACTTTGTGAAAAACAAACATTTTATTTCTTGTATGTTTAGAAGTTCAGAGTAAAAACACTCAGCACAAAGTCATGAAGAGCGCTCCAACGAATCAGGAAGTCAAAAACTAAATCCTTCAAGTTTGTTCTCATCTCTGCTTAATGCATTCCTCATTAACACTAGAATGACTGAATTTTCAAGGTCCTGAGGACAAACCCCCTCCTTCTCCTCAACACTTAATGGGCCATTAACTACCTTTTGTCATAAATATGTGTGCACACAACTCAGACACCCCCACTACACCAGACTGCATTCCAATGTTTCCACCAGGTAAGTAAGACTGCTTGCACTTCCCCCTTAATCAGAAGAGAGGCCCTGACCTGAATTCACACATAACAGACCCTGAAGTTATCTCACAGTTGAGCATTTTGGGACATCCACTGAACGGAAAGCTTTGTCTGCTCCAGAACAATTTTATGCATAAAATTGTCTTGTTCTGCTATGCTGATTATCCTGTAACCCTGATGTTCTGTCAAATAAATTATTTTGCTTACAAGTACTGTCTCTCTCCTTGTCCTTGGCACATGTATATACGGTGCGTGCCGGCACATGCCGGTGGCCCATTGCTGTGTTCTACAACATGCTTGACCTATTGTTGTCCGTCACCTGACGGACCAACACAGGTCACATGACCTAAGGTCAAGTGACGGACCAACACAGGTAACACGACATGAAGTCAACTGACGGACAGACACAGGTCACATGACATGAGGTCAACTGATGGACCGACACAGGTCACATGACCTAAGGTCAAGTGACGGACCAACACAGGTCACATGACCTGAGGTCAACTGACGGACCGACACAGGTCACTTGACCTGAGGTCAACTGACAAAATGACACAGGTCACATCATGACATGAAGGCAACTACGGACGACACAGGTCACATAACATGAGGTCAACTGACGGACCGACACAGGTCACATGACCTGAGGTCACCTGATGGACCAACATAGGTCACATGACCTGAGGTCAACTGACAAACCGACACAGGTTACATGACCCGAGTTCAACTGACGGACCGACACAGGTCACATGACATGAGGTCAACTGACAGACCGACATAGGTCACATGACCTGAGGTCAACTGACAGACAGAGGCTGTGTCTCAATTCAGGGGCTGCATCCTCATGAGTGCGCATTTGTCGGCCGCATACGTCATTGCCCCGCGCGGAGGACTGTCCCAATTCGAAGACTCCTCCTCATGCGGCCGAGGAATGCAGCCTACTTCCTGCCGAAATCCAAGGATGCATCTGTGAATCCTTCAAGACGGAGGCTATCCCAGAATTCGTAGCGCCAGCAGAGATTTCGCGGGGGGGTGGGACTTTCTGCGTGCAGGGGCAGGACTGCTGTGTGCTGTTGAGTCATCAGCTCGTTCAACCTCAGCGCAAGCTGAATCTCATTAAAATGTAACTACAGAAACGACTAAAAAAATATTTTTTAGCTGAATATATATTGGTGTTTCTGAGTTTACTGTTTGTTAAGAACTGATAACAAATCAGTTTATTTTACACGTGCGTAGCAAGGATTTTCTGAGGAGCGATCTGTTAAAACTCAGAGTGGACCTATAAATTGCAAGCTGCCCAGTAGGTCACTGCGTTAAGCATTCGGTTTGCATGCAGATCCCTTTTTCAAAAGCTGGTTCGAATCTCACTCGGTACGGTTAAAACTTATTTTATTTACGTTTGTCTTTTATTGGATAAAAAAAAGGAGTTTCACAAACTCCTTTTTTAAAATCTCAGTCCTCTAAAACTTATTTTACGTTTGTCTTTTATTGGATAAAAAAAAGGAGTTTCACAAACTCCTTTTTTAAAATCTCAGTCCTCTAAAACTTATTTTACGTTTGTCTTTTATTGGATAAAAAAAAGGAGTTTCACAAACTCCTTTTTTTAAATCTCAGTCCTCATATTTTTATCCAATAAAAGACAAACGTAAAATAAGTTTTAACCGTACCGAGTGAGATTCGAACCAGCTTTTGAAAAAGGGATCTGCATGCAAACCGAATGCTTAACGCAGTGACCTACTGGGCAGCTTGCAATTTATAGGTCCACTCTGAGTTTTAACAGATCGCCCCTCAGAAAATCCTTGCTACGTACGTGTAAAATAAACTGATTTGTAATCAGTTCTTAACAGTAAACTCAGAAACACTAATATATATATACAGTACATGTATTCAGCTAACTAATATATTTTAGCGGTGTCCCTTCTCTTCCACACACACCGAGCGCGCAGAACTTCCCACCCACTTCAAGAGAACGCCCCACCCACTTCAATGCCGGCAAACCTGAAGGCTAGACCGTCCCATTTCAGCAGTTTCGCTCAGCCCACCCGGTCTTGTGAGTGCGTGGCCTACTCGGCCCAGCTAGGCTGGGTCCTCATGAGGACGCAGCCCCTGAATTGAGACGCAGCCAGACACAGGTCACATGACCTGAGGTCAACTGACGGACCGACATAGGTCACATGACCTGAGGTCAACTGACAAAATGATACATTGGTCACATGACATGAAAGCAACTGACGGACCGACATAGGTCACACAACATGAGGTCAACTGACGGACCGACACAGGTCACATGACCTGAGGTCAACTGACAAAATGATACATTGGTCACATGACATGAAAGCAACTGACGGACCGACACAGGTCACACAAAATGAGGTTAACTGATGGACCGACACAGGTCACATGACCTGAGGTCAACTGACATGCCGGTATAATGGACCAGATTGCACATTTATACACGGTGCGGCCCATTGCCGTGTTCTACAACATGCTTGACCTGGCAGCGATAAATGCTTATGTGTTATACAAGGCCTACACTGGGTCCAAGGATTTTGGACTGAGGAGTAAGGGGTGGGGGGTGTAGGTGTAGAATTAATGGGTCATTAGCATGTGAATCGACATTATCTAGCTCACTGAAAGGGACCGGGGGATTTAGAAGCCAAGTTCACTTGCGCAAAAAAGCGCAGCCTTAGTCAAAGTAGTGTTAAAGAATTATCAACCAAAATGGAGCCAGCTGCCAACTAGCATGTGTTTGTTTAGCTGCGGAAACAGCCGAAGTGACAGAAAATAGGTGAACAATGTTGACGTGTGTGGAAAAGTTGTTTGTGATGGAGAACAGTTTGAATTTGTTACTTTGTGTTTATGTTCTAATTTGTTGAGTAAAGTTTGGCAGCAGATAAATGATGACTTCTGTTTTATTATTATTATAGCTGCTTTACTCATTTTGTCTCTTTTATTTAGCGTTTAGCTGCAGATTCATTCTTATATTTCCACCTAAACGTCTTCTAGGAGATTCTACGCTTGTCCCATTCCTCCATATTTGTTGACCTCCACAGACTCCAGCAGACAAATGGAGCTCCATCATGTGACTCCAGTTTCCACATGATGTTTGTCACATTCAGCTGAGTGCTCTGTTTACACACAGTTTGTAGACACATTTCAGAATTACACATGAATATATGTGGAAAACTACCGGAGTCAACTCTTTCACACTGGAGGAGAACATTTTCATGTTTGACTTCATAGTTTGTAATGAGGAGCTTTTAAAGAAACTCCCTCCAAGTCTTCACTGGATGAACATGAAGTGATGAAGCTTTGGATCCATCTTGATCCACAATGATCTCCATGCAGTCCTCTGACTCTGATGTGCAGGTGAAGCTGTGGAAAAAGAGCTGTGAGCTTGTGGGCCTTCAGGAGGCCTGATGCAGCCTGATGGGACCATCACACTGAACAAGTCCACAACCTCCTCCATCATCAGGGACACTGAGGACAACACTGAACCTCTGTCTTCACTGTTTATTCACAAAGTGTCCAACTCTTTTCATACACGTGTCTTTAGAGTTACGTCACCAACATTCAAGTCATTTAGATTCAGACAGCAACAATTTACAACATAAAGTTTAGAAACAGAAAAATCCCACTGACCATCAACAGGAACATCTGACTCAGTCTGTGGTCCTCCCCCAGAAAATGTTGAATAAAGTAGATGTGATTTCCTGCATTTTGTTGTATTTTAACAGGTTGTTAAACATCTACATTTGTAAACATTTTCATCCTACCCCCCTCCTCCTTGACGGTTCCGACTCTTCTCCTCTGAATTCACTGTCTGACTCCACATGTGAAACCTCCAGGCACCTCCTCCGTCTGTTCATGTCCGTTGCCTGTGGGCTCCTGCCCGCGTACGACTGCCTGGTTAGCTCGGCACTCACCCCCACCACTCTTTAAGGGGCGGATATTTTTTAAGGGTTTAGGCAGATTGTGATATTAACAAGTTGAAATTGACTGTTGTGTTTAAAACGAGTGTTTATGTAATTATTTTCAGTTTACATATTCAATATAAGTTTTATTTGTTCAAGGCAGTCATATTTGTTCATAACTTTGTAGTGGACCTACCCAGGGTCAAACTAAGGTTCTTGAACTGTCCAGTGATGACCTTTACTGACCTCTCAGTAAAGCAAGACATTTACTACAAATTAGTCACATAGTCACCAAAAGAGACTATTTCTATCTTTGATTTTTGTCAGGGTTTACAGGCAGGCTTGAACCCAGTGGTGCAGACAAGACACAGGAATACAAAAATAGATATTTAATGATAATAAATCAAAAAGCTGACAGGGCAGCAAACTCACTCTTAGGAGACATGATCAACACAGGAGACATCAGGGGAGACCCAACGAGGACACCACAAGGAACTAACTGACAGACAGGCTATTTATACACAGAGACAAGACAGGACGCAATCACAAAACACCTGGGAACAATTAACTAACTAAAGACACAGAGCAGGACTGGTATACTAAATAAATAAAGGTTTAAATAAAGGAGACTAAACTGGAGGTCAAACCAAGAGTGATCAAACATTGAGACCCAGAAGGGAAACTAATAAAAGGTTAAACTAAGAGTAAATAAACAAGAAGGAGACTTAAACTAGTAGTAAAGGACTGGAGATGTAGAAACTAAATACAAGAAGTAAGAACTGATAAACAAGGAGACCAGGGGAATTACCAAACCTAAACATTAATAAATACTGGGGCAGGATCTAAGGAATAAGGCTAACCATGAAGCTGGGAAAACTGGTACAAGGGAAACTAAATAAAACTAAAAACAAATATCTAGAGCTGGCTGACAGAAAACAAAAGGAGAAAAGAACAAAGGATACCCACTAGATGGCGCCATCCTGGTGCCATCCTGACAATTTTAGGCTGATGAGATCAAAAGAATAACTTTTGTCATTTTCATGATGTGTGCTTTTAAGCTATGTTATTCTGTAAGAGTTTAAACTGTGTTCACTGCTGTGTTAAAGTTGAAATCTCGGGTCACATAGACCAGACGGTTTTGTTTAGAGAGTCAGAAGACAGGTTAATCCGTTGTTTTTCATGAACAAGGCTCCAGCTTCTCTGTCTTTTCCTAAACAAATCTCCCTCTGCTCTGGCTGTAACCTTGGGTCGCGATAACACAAGCTCACTCCTCTCTTTGATCCTGCTTTTAAGTTCTAACTGTGCGGAAACGCTTCAGAGTTTGCTGGGAACTTCAAAGAGATGTGAACTTTTCCCAAAGAGCTGAATGACCACCAGTCACGCGCTAAGGACTCGTCATCCAGCTGGGACTGATAACATGTTGTTATGGGTCCACTTCGAACGAGCGTAAGCTCAAAAACTTTGTTATTCCTTCCTGGAATAAATTATCTTGAGCCAAGAAGCCACGACTGTCACGACTTCTGCCGACGAAAGCGAGTATCACCGACACCGACAAGGTAAACACGCGTGGAGTCCAGCTTGGACTTGCGGGACCGACGACTCGTCAGTCTAAAGTTGACCACAGCTCTTTACCAGAACCAAGGCGGACGTCTTAAGGTAAAGGAGCAGCTGTTTGCTTGCTGGAGGTGTGATGATATCTTAGCTGGACGCGTACGGAAGAGTGTCATCTGGTTTCATAAATGCAAGATAAACTTCCTCTCTTAACCTCCCAATTCTTCTTAAATCTTTCCTCCTATTCTTTCCCCTCTCAATCTAAGCTGGAAACTATTTTAAGTTAAAGAGCCACAGACTAAATATGTTTAACATCTAGTATTTATGTCTGTTGTGTTGAATTTAAGTGTGCTGACGTTTTAAATTACAAGAAAGTGAAATCCTGTCAATCAAGTGTAATGGTGTTAATTTAGTTGATTCATTTTAAATAAATGATAGTGTCTCTTTGACATATCAAGCTAAGTTAACGTGTCCATTGTCACTCTATAGCTCTGTTTATGTATCCATCATAAAGATCACAGAAATATTGGATAAACTGAAAAAGAAAAGAATCCGTGAATTTACTATTCAATCTGAATAAGTAAATTAATTAAGGTAAAGAGGTCAGCTTAATACTGACCCCTGCTAAAATCCTTTAGTTACATCTGGGTGGCACTATATGTGTTTAAAGACACAATATATGGTCTCCCTCATGTTTCTTACATCTGGTGGCCTCGTACGTGGTTCTGAAAGTTTATTGATATCTGTGGTCTCTCATGAACTGTAACGTCATGTTTGCATAAGAGGATCCAAGTTTTAAACTCTGAGGATAATGATTTTGGCTGGAAGTGTTCAAAGCAGGCAGATTCTGCATGTTTTTATCATTTGAAGCTGTGAGATTATTATCGTTTCAACTCTGTTAGACGCTGTTGGAAGCATTCAGGTGAAGTTTTGTCAGCCGTGGTCTGTGGGGGTTCTGGTTCTGTTCGGTCCAGTTCACGCAGACTCCTGTACAAAGCTTTGTTTGACCGCCGAGTCAAAAGCCTGAAAGCTAATTTAACATCTACAAGATTGCTGTTGTGGTATTTTACATGTTAGAGCAGGTCATAGAAGCATATTACTGTTAGAACGTCGTCGGATAGTGGTTCTGTTTAGACCCGAGTTTCTGCTCCACTGAAAGTGGACCAGAACCGACCTTGACGCGCTCCGAGAGAGTCCGTGTTTGTTCAACAGCTGCAGTGCTGTGTTACTGAGCGTAACTAAGTTGGCCTGTCTAGGTGTGTTCGCCGCATGTTTCAGAATTTTGGGAAGTTAATTTGTAGCGTTTGAGTTGTTTTAAGAGTCCATAAAGTTGTGGTCTGCTGTGCTAGGGTAACGTTACAGAGCTACGTGTCCTAGTACACGTTTGTTTATGAGCTGTGATTGGATGAAACGAGAGCTGTGAGCTGTCAATCACTCGTAGCGAGCGCTGATTCGCTGTAGTGGGAACGCACGCCGTTGCGACCAACCCACTTTGTCGTCATTTCCGGTACTTCATTGGTCGAAGGTAAGAAAACTTCATTTACCATGAACGCTTGGGAATGAACTACAAACGCTGTGATTGATTGGTTGACGTCACGTATCTGTTTAGCGAGCTCCGCCTCGCTCAACGGAAGCTGGTGACGCGCTGCGTCGACCCGCCTACTTGTGTCGTCATTTCCAGGTGCACTTCGGGTGACAAGCAGTTCACCACGACAGGACAAACGGAGATTTCACTGAGAGTTTAAAAACTCATTTAAAGCCATCTAAACTGTCTAACAACATAGATTTGTCTCTGACAAGACCGCAGTTCGAGCGTTTATCACGAACACACTAGAAACTAACTCTAAAAGGTAGTTTTCAGTTAAATACTGAATGAAATAAATCAGTCTCCTCGTGATAAAATTACGACTCAAAGCTGCCCCCTGTTGGTTAAAAGACGTTGACAGATGAGTTTTCTCAAATAACATCATGAGAAGTCAGCATTTTTATGGTGAATTTACCAGCTTTAAAAAATTGTTCTGTACACAAACAAAAATTCCTGTTTATTTTAAATAATTTTTTTTAGAATAACAGAGGTACAGACAAACAATTGATGCTTGTTTTAAATACTGAAGAGATTTAAAATAACACTCAAAAAAGCATTTTTATTTGATTTTTAAATTAAATTAAAAAAAATGATGGAGAACAGAGCAATTTCCACATTAAGCTCTTCACATCTCTGAATTTTAAACAGAATTGGTGTGCACAACTGCACACTTTTAGTTAAAAATGGCATTTTTAACGTTTTTCTGTGTACAATTAATGACTCCAGTTTATTTTAAATAAAAAGTTTAAAATAACAAACAAAATTACATTTTTCAATCCAGATAACTGCGGCAACTCAAAACAGTTTTACTGAATCTGAAATACATTCTCTTGGTGCAAAATAAAACAAAATCTGCTAACATTTTAGTGTTAACATTGCATTTATTTGAAATCTTTAAAAAGGCGTTTGAGTGAAAGACAGAAAACATTAAGCGTGGTTTAATAGTAATTGTTTTAAAAGATAGGTCTATTAAGTTAATACGGCCACGAAGGCTTAACTTACCATATGTTTCATTGCAGGTAAAACCTAAAATAAATAAAAAGGTACTGAATGAACGAAAGACTTGTTTATAGATTACTGGAATAAACCCAGGAAGCTGTTTTAGTTAAATAACTCACCGCTAAGAAAGCATTTATTTGCATACACTATTATAAATACCGTCTTATTGATTCAAACAAAATCAACTAAAAGATGGGAGATAACAATTATGATGAAGCTTTACAGCTGCTCACAGCAAAGCTTGAATTGTTAAGGCATAATAACATTCGCAGAAGAGAAATTTTTCAACAAGAAAAACTTGAGTTAAAAAGTGAGATTGAGCAATTAAAAATAAAACGGCGTGCTATAAATGGTTTTGATGTTCGTCAACTCCCTGACCCGATCTGGTTAAAAACAAAACCAGAGCGTGAACTACATTACCAAGAAAAGGTCAAATCCCACTCGCTGGAGCTGGAAGGGACAAGTTCATCAACTCCCTCTCCTAAAAAAGGCGAGAAGAAACATGTTTTTCAAACTCACAAACCACGTAGTGAAGATGCCCGCTGGAACTATGACCCGAAGTGGTTAAGAGACCCAATATGGTTGAGAAGGACGAGCACACGCCCTGTCCCTGCACCTCGGACGAAGCTGCCCGAGATAAGCAAAAAACCACAAACGGTGGACGCCCGCTCTTTAAGTGACCCTCCGCGGTCTACACCGAGCAAAGGTCCTGCCCCTGCACTGCGGACTGGACAGTCCGGGAGTAGCAAAAAATCACAGAAGTTCCAGAAAAAAGGCAACATACCTCTAAGCTCTGAGGAGATAGTGGACATAAGTTGGTTGTTTGAAAACTTGAATGATACAGAGGATGACCAAACTGGTACAATGCGTGACGTTGTCTTTGATGACTCAGAGCACACAAATTACCAGCTGTTGGAGGCAGAGAATGAACTGATAAGGCAGAAGTGCAAACGACTAAGAGAAAAACTTCTCAAAGAAGGCCTTGAGCTACAACATCAGTTTAAACAATCAGTGATGAAACAGTGCGCTGTAACTGCTGTTGAGGCTCACATGCAAAACAAAACACCCTCTGAGGTGTGCCCAGGTCAAAAGGTCGTATCCCAGTCGCAAAAAATAGGCGAGGTTCTCTCTCCTATAGAAAGCGAGAATAAACACCGTCGTCTCAAAGGTCCTTCTGACCTCAGAAGTGGTGGAGAACACGCGTCGGTTGTTAAAAGAGTTGGATAATACTAGCAAGAATGAACAAGATTTTCAAACTGACATACACCGAAATGTTGGTACCAGTTGGAACAGTGACTCAAAATGGTTTAAAGGGAGCCCCGCCCCTGAAGCACCTCAGATTGAAAAATCTGAGACAAGCAACGAACCACAAAAGGTAGGTGTTCACTCTCTAAGAGACCCACAACGGTTCAGATCGAACCAGATGGGTGAAAACCAAGGTCAATCGGTGGGTGGACTTCAAAAGAAATTGAAGGATGAGGACCTATACTCATGTAACTATGCGTCGTCCCAACAGCCACCCCCGAGCCTTGGAACTGCACCTCCCGCGCCTCGAACAGAACAGTTCGAGACAGGCAAAGAGTCACGAATGTCCCGGAATAATGGCCCAACACCTCTATGCTCGGAAGAGACAGAGGAAGTAAGTAGTTTGTCAGTAGATTTGAATGTTACTGTGCTTGACCAACCTGATACAATGAGTGGCGTTATCATTGATAATGACACTCTCAACGTTGACCAACCTGGAGCGATGTGTAGCACTGTCTTTCACAAAGACTCAGAGCACACAAATAACTCAGCGCACACTACTACCAACATTGCCATGGATGTTGACAGCAAACCAATTGCTGACACACAACAACATCCTGAAGGTCATGATGCTGACAGCCAACAAGATGCTGACAGTAAGCAAGATTACACAGACAGAGTCACACGTGAACAGAAACGTGGGCCAAGACCTGTGAGGTTTCTGTGTAACTTTATACAAAGGGGGGTGGCTAAGAAAGCTTACCTGCCTATCACACTGGAAGGTGTCCTTGAGCGTGAAGCCCTCCTGGATGGCAGTTCTGATATAACTATTATGTCGGCCAAGCTGTTCGAGGAGCTGAGGACCGCCGCTAACGGTGTTGACATGCAAATACCCTTTGAGAAATGTGCTATTGAGCTACAGGGTCTCGCAGAGACGAGAACAACCCTAACAGCTATGGCTATGGTTCACATGCAGATTGGCGAAATGACACTACGCCACCCGGTGTACGTGTCTAAACTTGACTCATTCCCATTTTTGGTTGGCCAAGATTTTATAAACCGCTTCAACGCGATTATAGATTATGGTCGACGGAAAATGTGGAGCACAGTGAGAAAACCCCTGCCAATAAAAGTGCTTCCTAGTTGCGATACAGACTGCCTAACCGCAGGTACCGCAGAGGACACAAGGGACTGCTCATCCGAGGACGAGAGCCCGGTAAGTGAACCTTCAACTACAGGTGAGACAGAAGAGACCCAAAAGTTGGACCAAACTCCGGCCCAACAAGAGAACCTCCTCTGTGAGCTGACACATTCAGCACTCCCTGACCACTGCCTACCACAGGTAGTGAAAGGTGTTGAGATCCAAGGATCCCACACCGAAGACGCTGTACTGTCCTCTGGGACAGGTAATTCGGCAATCAACCAAGCTTTCAATGAAACCTTGGTTCAAGGGCATCTGAGTCCAGAAAATGACAGTCAACCAAACGCCGACAGTCACTTGGACATCATTGTTGCAGATTACGAGGACCCCTCATCGGACAAGAAGGGGGCAAACTCACATTACCTACCACAGGTAGAGAAAGGTGTGGAGATCCAAGGACCCCACACCGAGGTTGCTGTACTGTCCTCTGGGACAGGTAATTCGGCTATCAGCCAAGCTTTCGATGAGACCTTGGTTCAGGGACATTTGTGTCTAGAACTAGTCAGAAATGACATAGTTTTTACAGACTCAAAGAGCCTCTCTTCAGTCAAGAAGTGGGAAGACACACACAACGACAGTGACCCGTCGCAGTCTGTACAATCAGGCACATCTGCGACTGCGCCGACAGTTGTGACACACCTGAATTACACGGAAAGAGGTAAACGTAAGAAGATACGTTGGCCAAATCCTAAACGATTCCTGTGTACCGTCTTCTCTCAGCTGCGCGAACAGCTTAAACTAAACGGTGGCATCCTAACTTGTGCCCATGGACGGACGTCCTCACCTGTGCTCGTGGTCCCCCATGACCAAAGGGGGGTGATGTTAGGCCATGCCAAAGACAAAGATTTGAATGTACACCTCAGAAACACTTTTGCTTTCGCCCAGAAAAACCTGGAAAAATCCGCTGAAGGACGTAAGGCGTACTATGACCAGAAGGCCTCTCACAATGAACTCCAAGTGGGAGACAGAGTCTGGTACTATACGTTCGCCCCAGCAACCGGGAAAGGAGGGTCCGAGACCGGAACTCTCGCCCGCAAACTAATGCCCAGGTGGACTGGACCTCATCTGATAACAGACAAAGTGTCCTCAGTCGTCTACGAAATCAAAATCAGCAAAGGCCGCAAAGAGCCAATTGCTAAATGGGTACATCGAAATCAGATCAAACCTTACAAGGCGTTCAATGACTCCACAAAAGACAGAGATCTCACAAACTCACCGACTTCATGGGATAATAAGGTCGTCCAAACACAAGTTAGTAAATAAACTAATCAGGGTTAAACTACTGTATTTCCCACCCTATAAGTCGCATTGTCCAATTTGAACTTAGAAACGCTAAGCCTAAAACCCACAACAAAAAACTATCCTTAACAACCGTTTAAATCCACGAGATTTAATTTGACCTCGGTCATAAAGTTGAGACCCGTTTTTCTTGTGTGTTGCACTTTGGAATCTGACGACAAGAGTGTGTCGAAGCAGTGAAACGTTGTTTCCTTGTTGTTTAGTCATTACTGTTGTCATTAGTTGAGATATTGTTTGGTTCTGAACACTCCCAGCCAAAAAGGTTTTGTATTAACATTGGTTAATGAATGATATGGATTTAACTATGCCAACATGCAGTTCGTTTTGTTAAATCTCAATCGTCGAAGAGTCAATGTAGTTTAAAGCTACTCAAGGTACCATAAACTACACTGGTCTCACAATTTCTAAATTGAACCGATTCGATCGTTTCTATTCTAGATTATCTATTCATTTTGATGAGTCTCGCCATAGACTTCAAAATTTATTAGGAATACCAAATCCTACGTCGTTCGTCTAAAAGACAACAGACATTTAGATCAAACTATATTTCATTTTTTATTTTAGTTTAACCTAAACTAAGTAATGAATGGAGGAATAGTTTGGAATTAGAGGCCTTCGTTACAGAAGCCCTCCAAAATTTTATAGGTATAGATCCCTATATCTAATTTTACAGAATTGATCCACCCCTTAATTGGTAATTGTAGCTGATCTAAACCATGATAGCTTACATACCAGGTGCATATAGGTAAGGCTTAATGTAAAATCCCAATCATAAGCCCACCTAAAAAACCACATAATTGCATGACACATAGAACCAGAGTGGCACTGACTGGAAACCAACCAGCCAACAACCTTCGATGTGGGGACCTGCAGCTCCAACGCTTGGTCTTCAACCTTCATCCAAGGGTCGCCTCCTCTGCGTCAATCGAGGGATCCCCTCTACATGCTGATTATGAAAACAATTGTTGCTGATCAATCAACAAAACTAACCGTTGTGGAATTACTGCTGTGGAATTACCGCTGTGGATTATAAGACTTTGTTTTCCAAGAGTTAACAGACTCAGTTTTCCAAGGGATTAAAAGCTTTTCGCAATGGGATTACCTCCGAACAGTATGGAATTTCCAAAAACTTTATGGGATTATAATTTTTGATTTTTCTTTTCCACTTGCTGGATTACTTCAAGATCAAAGACAGTTCAAGGTTTCCTTTCGTGTTGGACCCCATCCCCAAGGACTGGCGATGGCTTCCAAAAGGGGGGAGATGTAGTGGACCTACCCAGGGTCAAACTAAGGTTCTTGAACTGTCCAGTGATGACCTTTACTGACCTCTCAGTAAAGCAAGACATTTACTACAAATTAGTCACATAGTCACCAAAAGAGACTATTTCTATCTTTGATTTTAGGCTGATGAGATCAAAAGAATAACTTTTGTCATTTTCATGATGTGTGCTTTTAAGCTATGTTATTCTGTAAGAGTTTAAACTGTGTTCACTGCTGTGTTAAAGTTGAAATCTCGGGTCACATAGACCAGACGGTTTTGTTTAGAGAGTCAGAAGACAGGTTAATCCGTTGTTTTTCATGAACAAGGCTCCAGCTTCTCTGTCTTTTCCTAAACAAATCTCCCTCTGCTCTGGCTGTAACCTTGGGTCGCGATAACACAAGCTCACTCCTCTCTTTGATCCTGCTTTTAAGTTCTAACTGTGCGGAAACGCTTCAGAGTTTGCTGGGAACTTCAAAGAGATGTGAACTTTTCCCAAAGAGCTGAATGACCACCAGTCACGCGCTAAGGACTCGTCATCCAGCTGGGACTGATAACATGTTGTTATGGGTCCACTTCGAACGAGCGTAAGCTCAAAAACTTTGTTATTCCTTCCTGGAATAAATTATCTTGAGCCAAGAAGCCACGACTGTCACGACTTCTGCCGACGAAAGCGAGTATCACCGACACCGACAAGGTAAACACGCGTGGAGTCCAGCTTGGACTTGCGGGACCGACGACTCGTCAGTCTAAAGTTGACCACAGCTCTTTACCAGAACCAAGGCGGACGTCTTAAGGTAAAGGAGCAGCTGTTTGCTTGCTGGAGGTGTGATGATATCTTAGCTGGACGCGTACGGAAGAGTGTCATCTGGTTTCATAAATGCAAGATAAACTTCCTCTCTTAACCTCCCAATTCTTCTTAAATCTTTCCTCCTATTCTTTCCCCTCTCAATCTAAGCTGGAAACTATTTTAAGTTAAAGAGCCACAGACTAAATATGTTTAACATCTAGTATTTATGTCTGTTGTGTTGAATTTAAGTGTGCTGACGTTTTAAATTACAAGAAAGTGAAATCCTGTCAATCAAGTGTAATGGTGTTAATTTAGTTGATTCATTTTAAATAAATGATAGTGTCTCTTTGACATATCAAGCTAAGTTAACGTGTCCATTGTCACTCTATAGCTCTGTTTATGTATCCATCATAAAGATCACAGAAATATTGGATAAACTGAAAAAGAAAAGAATCCGTGAATTTACTATTCAATCTGAATAAGTAAATTAATTAAGGTAAAGAGGTCAGCTTAATACTGACCCCTGCTAAAATCCTTTAGTTACATCTGGGTGGCACTATATGTGTTTAAAGACACAATATATGGTCTCCCTCATGTTTCTTACACTTTATTATTAATAAGCCTGAGCTACCGGATCCAAACAAACAGCAGAACACACCCTGTCAAAATAAGAGTTCCCGGATCCTGTTCCAGCAGCAAATTAAGCAGAGTTACACCAAATCAAGATGGCCGCCACAGCTAATAGAGTTTAGGCCACAGGAAAATAAGTGTCCCTCAGTGAAATGTTTAGAAATTTAACTAACAATTGGTGTGGTAGTAGCTGACAGTAATCCAGAATAAATGTTCAAGTATGAACAGATCAGGTGTGACATCACTTCATCACATGAGCTCATATTTTGGTGAATTCCTTGAAGTTTTCTTGCTCTTTACTTCTGATAGAAACAGATTAGACGTCAGTGTCTTTGGACTGTGTCCAACTTTGGACCAAGTCTCAGGATTTCGTCTCTTTACTTTCCTTCACATTGAACCATTTGTACTTTTCAGCTGGACACACAGAAACAAGAATGAGAGCGTGTGCAGCTGGAAATCCCTCTCCAGCTGCTCCAGCTGTGAATGGACAAACAATAGTTTGTGTGTGTTCATGTTGGAGACGTGTTGCTGGAAGGACGGCCCTGTGCTCCATTTTCAGCTGTTTGCTTCATGTTGGATGAAGAGCAACATGTCTCTCCTTCAAGCTGCTTCAATACATTTAGTCAAACTTCCATCCTGGACTCCTGACTCATTATTTCTGAGGAATTTTATAACAACATCATGAGACGTCACGCTCAGAGTATGTTTTGTAAATAACTCTCAGCTACTACCACCTCAGAGTTAGACTCAACATCTGTAACACTGACTGAGTTAGAGACATTTATGAGTTGTCTGTTGTTATTTAACTGTGGTGGCCATCTTGAATTGGACTGACTCCGAAGTCAAATCACTTCTAAATGTTCCCACAATGATTACTTTTTGGAAGTTTCCTTGAACTCTGTCCAGTGGTTTTTGAGACATTTATCAAGATATTTTGCTAACAGACAATCAAGATTGACTACAACAATTATTACTAAGGTTTAAACAAAGATTTTGTGCATTGAGTGGCACTTGAAGTATGTTTTATGAAATAATCTTGGCTCTATCTCTTTCAAATGTTAGCAAAATATCTGTGAAACTGACTGAATTATAGACATTTCTGTGTTTTCTAACATGAGTTTTCTGTTCAACCATCAAGAACTGGGTCAGCTCCAAAACTTAAATCAGTTGTAGACGTACATCCACTGATTATCTCTGGAAAGTTTCATTAAAATATCTTCACTGGTTCATGAGATATTTTGCTAACAGACAGAGTTGAGTTTAAGAATTAAATGTCAGAATTTTAAACCAAGGTCTCAGACAATCTATTAGTGCTCAGACTGTGTGTTGGGGATTCCTCTCAGCTACTACCACCCCAAACGTCACATCAATATCTGTAAAACTGAATTATAGACATGTTTTATGTTTTTAAGTTCAGTTAACTGTGGCAGCCATTGTAACTTCAGCTGACTCCAAAAACTAATCAGTTGTAGACGTACATCCAATGATGACTTTCTGCAAGTTTCACTACAACTCATCCAGTGGTTCATGAGATATTTTGCTAACAGACAGACATTGTGACAACAAGTGTAAAGTTTCCAGTGAGTCTCTGCAGCTTCTTCTCTCCTGACTTCTCTGATCAATAATGTTGAAGTGATGGATCCTGCAGAGTGATCACATGACAGCAGCAAGAATGTGACTGAAGAGACAGGAAGTAAAGCAGGAAGACTGAAGCAGCATGAAAATGAAGACGTGGACGGAGAAATGAGCTCCATGAAGCGTTTGGACTCTCCATTTGGACAGAGCAGCTGCAGCTGAAGCTCTGATTCACAACAACACAACAGCTCTGCTTTAGAGACAACAAGACACGTCCTAATGTCCACTTGTTGTCCACACTGTCCAACTGTCCAATCAAACAGCTGAAAGACTGAAAGGTTTTTATTCTGATATTTTACTGACACACATTGTTCATACATGACCCGACCACAACCTGTGGGTCAGAACACTCTGGACCTTTAACACGGGGCTCTTTTTATTATTTTTGAGCTCTTTTTCATTCAACCTTTATTTATACAGGTTGATCCCATTGAGCCTCGGGGACTCATTTACAAGAGAGACCTGATTTTAACAAGGAGTGACGACAACAGTGGACAACAAATGAATCTGGATCCATTTTTGAAATGAATCAGAATCAGTTTATTATTGGCATTGTCACATAATAAAATTCACTGACTAGGAACTTGCTTTGGCATAAAGGTGCAATAAAAAGAACAAATAGAATGAAAACATATGTACACACCAACCAATAAACACAATGCAGTACAGCACAATATTCACAATAAATGGCAGTGACAAACGGTGCTAAATGAAGTTAAATAGAGTGATGATGTTAGGCCATGCAGCTGATTAGACCAATATAGTGCATTTATTAAGGAAAAGTTCAACTGAGACACACCTTTGATATAATTTCAAACAAACAAATAATTGTTTTTAAGTGTTAATCTTGTTAAATTCTTGTTAAAGTCCTCCCGTGCACGCTCCCACAGCCGCCTTTTGGCAGCCAATAAATTTTTGGCACAACACCGGCCCACGTTTCCAGGTGGTCCACGGTGACACATAATAGATGTGACTTATTTATGTTTTTTCCACTTTATTAGACATTTTTGGACTGATGCGACTTATACGGCGGTGCAACGTGTACAGCGGAAAGTACAGTAAATGTAACATGCGCTTTCTGTGAAGGTCACCTTGAAGATGTTTTCTCTTATTTTGTTCTTGCTCCTTCTCTCCTCAACTATGTGAAGATCTCTGCATCCTGACTTCTACTTCTATTGAACCACATTTGTCCCTTTGCTTTGAACACATGTTATTTGGCTTCACTGACCAACCGTCGGCTAAAATAAAAATATTTTGTATCATTAATGTCATTATATATTTAGACAAATCCACAAATGCTGTTACACTAATCAAAAACCACTTATTTCCATTTTTTGAAAATGAGGTCAAACAAAATATTAAAACTATTAGACAGTCCACCAACATGAAACCATAAAACTTGTACTTTATGTATCTCTTCTTCTCTCCTGAACAGAGAAGAAGTTCGAAATTCGTTACAGATTGTTTTATTTTTTAAAGCTTTTAATGTTTTATTATGCTTTTATTGAAGATATTTGAATGTTTTGTAACATCTGTTGGTTTGGCAATGCTACAGAGGCTCAGAAGAAATCCTTGAGAAGTATAGTAACTACAGCCAGCAAACTGTTAGGGACCCCTCTGCCAAGTATGGAAAAGATATACATGGACAGAATTATGAAGAAGGCAAACAAGATTATAGCAGACGACACACATCCCCTAAGATCTTCATTTGAGTTGCTTCCTTCAGGGCGAAGGTACGGCCTTCCTTTATTCTCAAGAAACAGAACAAAATTTTCTTTAATACCACAAGCAATTCAATCATTAAATAATACAAACATATCATGAAATACTGAGCTGTAACGTCTTTGCTGTAATGATGGATGTTAATGTCATGTATGTATAAGTATGTCCTTTATGTCAATGCCTGCTGACAATGTTGAAAACTAATTTCCCTACGAGGACAAATATCTATCTATCTATTAATGTATTTGTGTAACATGTTGTTCTAATTCTTTGACTCGATGTTTGTAACCTCCTGGAGACTGTCATATTGTATTGTTGTTCTGCTTTGTATTTACAATAAAGTACAAAATAAACCAGTACTAGACTACAGAAGTATTGTTTATAACTCAGCTTCAGATACAACTTTAGAAAAATGAAACATCATTCAAATCAGACATTAAGAATGATTACAGGTGCCTTTAAACAACACATACAGGATGAAGATTAGTAGAAATGGGAGAACCAGCACTGAACACCAGAATGGACCAGTTGGCTCTAAACTACTGGACAAATGTAAAAGGTCCTGAACAGAAGCATCCAACACAAGAAGTGTTCAAACCATACTGGGAAAAGACAAGAACCATTTCAAAAGCTTTGGTTGGACCATAAATCAGAAAACTACAGAAATTCACATCAATAATATTAATGTGAGCCCAACAGAACCAGAACCAGTCATACAACCATGGATACTCACAGACCCAATAGTAGATCTGAAATTATTATGAAAGAAAGGAAATTAAAAACATATTCAAATACAGTTATAGAATACATTAATCAATAATATGGATGCATTAAATGAAATAGATATAAAACTCAGTAGAGCAGAAATAAAAAGCATCGAAAAGGAAAAAATGAGTGAAAGATGGAAAAACAACAGGAAGAATAAAGAAAAGGTTGATGATTTTATAGAATTCAACAACAAACAGGAGAAATGAGGAGATCTGAAAGAAACAGGAGGAGGAAACATCACATCACATCTCAGATTTGGACACACAGGATTGAACAGAACATTATTCATAACAGGGAAGCATCATAAATGTGACTACTGTGGAGAAGATGAGACCATAGAACATGAGTTATTGAACTGACAGAAATACAGACATGAAAGAAGTCAACTGATGAACAGCCTCACTGAAATCAAAGAAAGATTTGATACAGTTGAATTATTGCACAATTCAAAAGATAATGGTGCTCAGGTTTTAATACAATATCTGAAACAGATTGTTTGTTTGAAAGAATGGTTATTTAGCCATTAATTAATTAATTTGTTTGTTTTTTTACATTGTTTCAGTCCACCTCCTCACCGGTTTGTGGTGGTAATGCACCAAATTGTTGTTTGCAATCCAACAATGTTGTGTAACAGGGTTGTTGTTTAATGAATTTGATCAAAATGCACCATATTTATAACATTTTTCTTGTTTTTCAGAAAAGTTTATCTAGTAGTTATTAGAAATGTTTCTTTTAATCTTTGTGGAAACTCCAGGTTCCTTTTGTTTGTGTAGTGACGACGCCCCCTGGTGTTTTTTTTATTTTTTTATTTATAGAAAAAACAAGTACAAAAAAAACTTACAATGTCAAACATGGCTCGAGACTTAAGGCATGCATAGCACAAAAGAGAATAAAGGCACATAAACAAAAACAAAAATGTGTCTTGGGCAGCTTACAACAGAAATTCGTTACAGATTGTTTTAGTTTTTAAAGCTTTGGCATTAGTACAGTACTTTAAAGTAGCTAAGTAAGAGGAAATATAATTAGAAAACACTATAAATCTAGGTTTTAGCAAGGAGAATTTACAACTGTGGATGTAAAATTTGGCTAAGAGTAGTATTAAATTTACAACAAAAACTTTCTCACTTGAAATATTTGGACAAAAGAAACCAAACAGTATAATTTTAGCATCAAATGGTAGGTCAATTTCTAACTTTCTATTTACATACATGAAAATGTCTTTCCAGAACACCTGAGTATGAGAACAGTCCCAGAAGAGATGGATGATGGTCTCCTCAGAGCTGTGGCAGAGTGAACACATTGGGTCTACGTTTGGACGGTACTTGGAGATTATATAGTTTACAGGATAACATTTATGCAGAATCTTTAGGGACACTTCTCGAATCTTATTAGTTATAAAGTATTTTCTAGGTAACAACCAAACATCTTTCCAACAGATATCATTAAATAAATTATCCCAGAAGAATATAGAAGCAGGTTTACTAATACATTCTCTAATTATTAATTCTCTAATACATTTGTTATTTGTTTTTTCACTTAAAAAAGGGTCAGAGTTACCAATGAATAATTCTTCAGTTAAATAGTTCGTGCTGTTTTGTACAGGATTTGACATCAACATTTTCACACCAGATGGAATTGCATCAAAGACAATTGCAAATTCTTTTGGTAGTACTGGAAAGTTATACGTAGTTAAAAATTCACTGTAAGAGTAAGTGTTGCCGTCTTTGTTGAATAACTGATGTACATGAACTATTCCTCTGTCAAACCAATTTTTAAAGAAAATAGATTTATGTTTAAAACAAATGTCTTTGTTACCCCTGGTGGTGGCTGCTGGTAAATATGTGGACATGACGTCACCAGCTCGGCCTCTTTGTTTTCCTAAAATCGCCGAGCTCTAAACGGACGCAGTTTGGGAGCTCTGATGTTCAACAGACACACTTTCATATATTAAAGGGAGTTGTTTGCTACAAGGAGACATTCTGCTGACAAGGTACCATAATAAGTGTATAGACACTGTAGAGTGATGTGAAGGTGCAGAAAGAAGAAAACACGAGTCCAGCAAACTATCCACCGCTAGCGTAGCTAACAACAAGCTAGCTGGATCTAAAAGTTCGACCGCTGCCAGCATGCATGATTATATTAGCCCAGATGTTGATGAGGGGATGGAAGCAGAGTTTCCACCTCTGCCCGTGACACCCTCCAAGGTTTACAGCAGAGAAACAAAGGAAGCTACAAGATACCGAGTTTCCTTCTGATGAGAAGCTACGTCTGGATTTAGCTCCGTGATTTATTTCAATTACTAATGAAAAAAGACTTCTCGTGAGTCAAATACTTTATTCTGTGATTTAGTTCCAAGCTGCTGCTGCCAGAGGCTTGTAACACTGCAGCTTCTTGTCTGTGGAGAGGAAGTTAGTTCACTCTGTTAGCATCTGTAGCTGTTAGCATCTGTAGCTGTAGCATATGTAGCTGTTAGCATGTGTAGTTGTTAGCATCTGTAGCTGTTAGCATCTGTAGCTGTTAGCATTTGTAGCTGTTAGCATCTGTAGCTGTTAGCAGCTGTAGCTGTTAGCAGCTGTAGCTGTTTGCATGTGTAGCTGTTAACATCTGTAATTGTTAAGATGTGTAGTTGTTAACATATGTAGCTGTTAGAATGTGTAGCTGTTAGCAGCTGTATCTGTTAGCAGATGTAGCTGTTAGCAGCTGTAGCTGTTAGCATTTGTAGCTGTTAGCAGCTGTAGCTGTTAGCATTTGTAGCTGTTAGCAGCTGTAGCTGTTAACAGATGTAGCTGTTAGCAGCTGTAGCTGTTAGCATTTGTAGTTGTTAGCAGCTGTAGCTCTTAGCATTTGTAGCTGTTAGCAGCTGTAGCTCTTAGCATGTGTATCTGTTAGCATCTGTAGCTGTTAGCATGTGTAGCTGTTAGCATGTGTAACTTTTAGCATCTGTAGCTGTTAGCATGTGAAACTGTTAGCGTGTGTAGCTGTTAACATCTGTAGCTGTTAGCAGCTGTAGCTGTTTGCATGAGTAGCTGTTAACATCTGTAGTTGTTAACTTCTGTAGTTGTTAACATCTGTAGCTGTTAGTATCTGTAGCTGTTAACATCTGTAGCTGTTAGAATGTGTAGCTGTTAGCAGCTGTAGCTGTTAGCAGATGTAGCTGTTAGCAACTGTAGCTCTTAGCATGTGTATCTGTTAGCATGTGTAGCTGTTAGCATGTGTAGCTGTTAGCATGTGTAGCTGTTAGCATGTGAAGCTGTTAGCGTGTGTAGCTGTTAGCATCTGTAGCTGTTAGCAGCTGTAGCTGTTAGCATATGTAGCTGTTAGCAGCTGTAGCTGTTAGCAGCTGTAGCTGTTAGCAGATGTAGCTGTTAGCATTTGTAGCTGTTAGCATGTGTAGCTGTTAGCATCTGTAGCTGTTAGCAGCTGTAGCTGTTAGCAGCTGTAGCTGTTAGCATATGTAGCTGTTAGCAGCTGTAGCTGTTAGCAGCTGTAGCTGTTAGCATTTGTAGCTGTTAGCATCTGTAGCTGTTAGCATTTGTAGCTGTTAGCAGCTGTAGCTCTTAGCATGTGTATCTGTTAGCATCTGTAGCTGTTAGCATGTGTAGCTGTTAGCATGTGTAGCTGTTAGCATGTGTAGCTGTTAGCATGTGAAGCTGTTAGCGTGTGTAGCTGTTAGCATCTGTAGCTGTTAGCATCTGTAGCTGTTAGCATGTATAGCTTTTAGCATGTATAGCTGTTAGCATCTGTAGCTGTTAGCATCAGTAGCTGTTAGTAGCTATTAGCATCTGTAGCTGTTAACATGTGTAGCTGTTAGCATGTGTAGCTGTTAGCATGTGTAGCTGTTATTATGTGTAGCTGTTAGCATATGTAGCTGTTAGCAGCTGTAGCTGTTAGCAGATGTAGCTGTTAGCATTTGTAGCTGTTAGCATTTGTAGCTGTTAGCATTTGTAGTTGTTAGCAGCTGTAGCTCTTAGCATATGTAGCTGTTAGAATATTCAGCTGATGGTGTTCAAATCGGTTCCTACAACTTATGTTTATTGAACAATTTGTTTAAAATATTTACTAATTCTATTAAAAGCTGCAACAGAGTTGACCTGACATTAAGGAGAGCGTGTCAGAAAAATGTGATTGTGTGGACGTTAAATAGAAAGGAGGCGTCGTGCTGCAGCCGCTCCAAAAGGATGGAAATAGCTGCTGGGACGTTGTTGTGATAGTTTTTAACTTTAAAGTTTGTGAAACTTCATCTGTAGGACTTTTGTTACTTGTTAACTGTTTGTACCTTTTCTTATGGTTTATATATTTTTTAGATTGTCAGAGAAGTGATGAAGACTTTCCAGATGTTCCAGCCATCAGTTTTGAAAGATCAAAACTGGAAATCATAAATAAAGAGGAATGGCTCAACAGATACTGACTGCATCAGGTTTGGTCCTGAAGTTTTGATTTTAAATTTCTAATAGACTTATTCATTATTGTTGATAATAATATTTAAACTACAAAGGTTGTTAAGAAGGTGAATAGGAGACAAATAATATCTGATTGTTGAGCTGAGCCATGAAAAGACTGAATGTAATTCAAACAAGTGATAAAGTTCACATTCACATTTGACTCTTCAAGAGAATTGTGTGTAAATAAATGAACCAATGGGCCTCATGCACGAACATGTTCGTATTTCTATCCTAAATTTCTCTTACTTTTGTTCGTACGAAGCGTTCGTACGAACATGCCACGTCAGATTCAACAGACTCTTCTATCCTCAGGAAAAGTGTGTAAATGAGCTGCGTACTATGATGAATCCCACCTGTTCTATTCACCTGCGCGTGCACGCGGAGAGGTTATTTACATAATTCCCACCCCTCAAAACACCATATAAGGCTACGTTTCCTGCCTCAGAGGCAAAACGTGTTCGTTCATAAAATGACAGCGAAAAGTAAAAAGAAGAACTCTACCGGTGCGGAGATTGAAGTTCTGCTCTCTGAGGTCAAGAAAAGAAAATCTGTCCTTATTAGCAGCGTCACTCATGGGAGTAAATGACCAACTAAAGCCAAAGAATGTTTGTTTATAATAAATGTGGACCTTAAAATATACACGCGTCCTGGTGGCCCACTGGGTAAAGCATTGCACCGCTTATCGAGACCTCGTGGGTTCGATTCCCACAAGGTATGACTTTTTTTTTTCCTTCTTTCTTTAGATTATTTATTCATTCCAGATTAAAAAGACTTTATGCTTCATTTCTTGTTGTATTGTAAATAGTTTTCTTGTGTTTTTTAAATCTGGAATGAATTAAAAGGAGAGAAAAAAAAACGTTGTCCCATGTGGGAATTGAACCCATAAGGTTCGGAACTGCGACGCAACGCTCTACTCATTGAGCTATCTGAGCTCTATGACAGCAACAGGAGGAGGTCAACCTAAAGTCTGCGTTACCGAGACAAATTAAACTTGAATTAATTCATAATTTAAGTTGGTTTCAGTTTGAGATCTTCATATTAATATTGTAGTGTTAGACAACGGCATTGATAACAAATTGATTTTAATTTAAATACTTTAATCCGTTAGTCATAATTACATTTAAAATTATAATTCGACTTCAAACAGAACCTATTGTCAAAAACAATTGTGGTGCGTGACTTTTTTAAACTCTAAATATTTTCTAAATAACGAAATATGAAGTTATTAGTGGAGAAATTCCGTCTGGATGACAGCAGACTGACGCTCCTAAAATATACGACAGGTCCGGACCACTCGTAAATTTTGTTCGTATCTGAAAAAAATCGTAGGATACGAAAACATTGTTGAATGCCACAAATGATCCTAAATCACTCGTACGCACAGTTTAAGAACAAATCTGTGCGTACGAACGGTTCGTGAATGAGGGCCATTGATCTGTTTGAGCCTTTAAGGTCAAGATGCAGGTGAATCCAGTCAGAAATGTTCTTTGTATAAAACTAAACACTAGAACACTACCTGACTGGATAAATGTGGATCCAGCAACACAATTCCCTCAAAAACTACGTTTCTACTACAGCTGTGTAAAGTATTGCTGTGTGAATGTAAAATATGTCATATTTAATTGTAATATGTTTCTTCTGAGTGTTTTGTCTGGCTCCATGTTACTTCATTAGTTGGCTCCATGTTTGGTTTCTGATGAACCGTGCACTGTGTGCACAGAAATCCACAATCAAAGCAAACCCATCCAGTGGCTCTATTGTTGTGACAATGCATCCCATGATGTCGAGTTGTGTTCAAGTGTCACTTCAGTTTGTGTACAAGTACTAGATTGTATGATGTGTTGAGTCTTGCACCACAGTTTCATGGTGGCTGGCTCCGCCTTCAGCAGGAGCAGGTCTGTACGCACTTTGATGTTTTACCAGAGCTGCTTGTAATTATATTTTTATAAAGTATGTTATATTTTAAAACTACACACATATTTTACATCCAACATGTAGATTTTTATTCAATAACAATAAAATGAAGTCAGCAGAAGGATGTAATAGTGTGAGGTTTCTTACTGAGTTTAACAATAGTCATCATTCTGGTGATGTCACTTTTTAATTTGACTTGAATTGTGTTTGATTTGTGCAACAACTGTTCCATGTGATCTCTGGCAAACCCACCTGGAGCACGGCCTCCTGGGAGAAACAATAATCAATAACAAAAATATAATGATCAAAAGGGAAATTCTATCTGATCTGAAACATAAAGATCCATCA
>JBBPBX010005016.1:7309-23775 GCA_038048925.1 Garcialebias charrua
CACACACACCTGATGCTATCTGAAGACAGAACCACAAAGAGAAGGGTTTTTTTGTGTGACAGAACTCTGCATAATAAACTGAACCACTGAAGTGCCATCCATCCATCATCCCTCCATCCATCCATGCATCATCCCTCCATCCATCCATCCATCCATCCATCATCAATCCATCTATCCATCATCCATCCGTATAACATCCATCATCTATCCATCAATCCACTCAGCCATTCATTTATCAAATCCATCCATCATCTATCCATCTATCCACTCATCCATCTATCCATCCATCATAAATCCATCCATCCATCCACTCATCCATCGATCATCAATCCATCCATCATCAATCCATCCAACATCCATCCATATATCCATCATCATCATCCATCAATCCACTCATCCATCCATCTATCAATCCATCAAATCAATCCATCTATCTGTCCATCCACTCATCCATCCATCATCCATCCATCCAGCCATCCATCATCAATCATCCATCATCCATCTATTATCATCATCCATCCATCATCATCCATCCCTTCCTCATCCATCAATTTATCCATCCATCCATCATCAATCATCCATCCATCCATCCATCCATCCATCATCATCCATCCCTCCCTCCATCCATCCATCAATTTATCCATCCATCCATCTTTCCATCATCAATCATCCATCCATCCATCATCATCCAGCCTTCCATTCATCCATCCATCAGTCCATTCATCCCTCCTTCCAGCCACCCCCTTCTCTCTGGTCCATCACAGGGACACACAGAGATAAGCAGGACCATGAACCATTTAAAATCTAAATGATAAAGAGCTCAGGTAAACAGTGAGAATGAAGAGTGCACATGTAAACATGTTTAACAAATAAAAGCCTAGATGAATGCATATCGCCCGCTGCATTTCATATGAGTTTTAGACTAAAACATTCATTTAGTCAAACCTTAATAAAATGATTTGTAATATCTGACAACTCATGTGACGTGTCAGTGCTCAGAGTATGTGATGAGGATGATTCTCATCATCTCACATCCACATTTAGCTCAATATGTGTTAAATGGACTGCGTTGTACTCATGTTTGTGCGTACAAAGTATAGAAAATATATATAAAGTATACAAAATACCAGTTAAGACAAGTGAGTTCTGGCAGCTTTTCGTGTACATCATGTATTTTCTGAGTTTCTACAAAATTTGTCCTGTAGTCCATGAGGTATTTTGTTAACCCTTCAAACAAAGACAAGGCTTCATCGCACCACCTTTCACCATTTTGTAGTGAGTTTAATGATTGATTGTAATTCTAACTTTTCAACCTGACAAATGAAAGTTATCTCAAAGCTGTTTCAATCTGATACATTTCATAAAGTTTCATGAAAATACTGATTTGCAAACTTTTGCACTACTGTAGGTTTCAGACAGTTGCTGCTATCAGAGAACAAATGAACAAAAAGGGAAAAGTTGGAGACTGGAGCTGTTTCACAACAGACACAATCACCTTCTTACACTCAAGAGCGGTTAGCTAATAAATCAGGTCATAAATAACTCACAAAACTGAGAGTTCACAAAACTATTTACAACAAGTTAAATATTATTTCTTTACGATATTCACCATACCACTTTTTATTTTATTTTAAATAAAGCACTGAAAACAGCAACAAGGCCAACCAAAGTGCTGCACAGCAAAAACAAAACAAGCAAAGGGCACAGGATAAAATACATAGATCCAAATAGATAAAGATAATAACTAAATGACTAACGTTATAAAATACAGACAAGTTAAAATCAACTCAATGTGAAAAGCAGTTAACAAAAGTGAGTTTTCAAACGAGACTTAAAAACAGTGAGAGAGGGACTCTGTCTGACATGCAGTGGTAACTCACTCAATGTTTTATATGAACCCTGCTTGAAATCATCTGAACTATCCTTTTAAGTCATTACAATGAGCTCAAATATCATAAAATGTATTTTTTCATAACCAGGATGGGAGGAAGAAGCATGTACTGGATCAGAGTGCGGGATGTAGAACAAAAACGTGAAGAAGGCCATGACTGCCTCAGATAAGTTGACAAAAACCAACTTTACCACCATCAAACTGGTTGTCCCACTATGGCAGTGTACTACTTATGGGACTGAGTCTGTTGTGGCTCCTCAGACTGATGAAGTCCTTTGGATGAAAGATGAAACATTTCAACAAAGAAAGAAACCGTCCAGAGGACCTCACTGAACTTTGTTGGATTTTCTACCTGGATTATTGAGCCTGAACTTTGATGAAGAAGGAGGACTCTGCAGGATTAGATGGGTGTCCTCAAACAGCATGAGACCTGTCATGTTTGGGTCAATTTACAGATTTTTTAGGTTTAGGAATGGATTTGTTTTTTATATTGCTCATTTTTTTATAAGCACATATTCATATTGCTCAGTCTTGTTTAATTGTGTGTTTCCTGGTGTTCTTTGAATAACTTTACACTAGTTTTTTTGTCCATGTAGGGTTTTCCATCAGTTTCCTTCTCTGTGTTCTTCCATCCATCTCCACCTGCTCCCATGTCGCAGCTGTCGCCTCTTCTCTCAGCCCCAGCCTATTTATTCTGTTAGTATCCATCTTGACATCAGTAGAGCATTGTTGGTTTTTATGCCAAAGTTGGATGTTTTCCTCCTCGTTAACTCTCCTTGTGTGTTACAATTCTTCAAGTTTTTGTTTGTTTGCTGCCACAACAGTGTTTTGTTGTAACGCCCTGAGACGACGTCTGTTGGGACTTGGTGCTAACTTGAAGAATAAGTGATCTACTTTTATTTTGGTGCATGTTGGAGTAAGAAAGGTCACTATTCATGAAAATCAAAAATGGCTGCCATGTATATTTAAACCAGCCACCATTAACATTTGAGGAAACTGTGCTTTATAGTTTTTTATATTACATAAAAGTATAGTTTCCTCGAGTAATTGCAGTGGTTTTTTTGGTGGCCAAAGATTCATATTAAGGTGGCCAAGGCCACCACTGGCCACCCCCTGGCTCCACTGCTGTGCCTGGTTGTGGATTAATTTGTTCCCTCGACTCAGCAGGATCCGTCACTCCGCGCTGCCTCAGACAAGAAAATATAAGATAAAGATTCTCCCCCTGTTCTTCTCCACGATGAAACTTCTACCCACTTGAATATCTGACACCAAAAACATTAAGGTTTACTTCCATTCACTTTTCAATCCTGAAAAACACTCTTCTTGAAAACTACAATCATTTATTATTCAAAGTCATATTCCTCGGACCAAATTGAGGACCATGGGAGACCGAGCATTCTGTGTGGCTGCCCCCCGCCTGTGGAACTCCCTCCCTGACGACCTGAGAGCTCCACAGTCACTGGTTGACTTTAAAAGCAGCATAAAGACCTTTCTTTTTAAGCAAGCCTATTCTGCCTCCACATGATTTTATCTTTGATCTTAGCTGATATCATTATTGATTTTACTTGATTTTATCACTTGTTTTATTTTGATCTTTGCTTTGTTACACTTTGTAGCACTTTGAGATTTTTATTAATGAAAAGTGCATTATAAATGGAATTCATTATTATTATTATTATTATTATTATTAAAGTCCTCAGTGACAGGAGACATTGGTGTACCGCTTGTTGTAACAATGCTTTTTGTCAATAAATCTTGTGTTTTTTTTTACTAAAATGTTTTACAGTACTTAGTTTTATTACTGAAGCCTTGAGGCCCATTTTGACCTAAGGGCAGCCACCCTCCCAGATAAAGTCCTCACCTTTGCCATGAACACATTAAACAGAGGTCAAAGCCAGGGACCTGATGGGATAAAGAACACTGAACAAACGATGAGACTGTATTCTTGACCGTCTAAAGGACATAGACGAGTGAAGAATCATTGACAGCTTGCTCTGCTTCCAGTTTTACTCCTTGTCGTCATGAATATTTAATAACAGCTGCATTTTTTAAAGTTTTCAGTTTGGGTTTGGTGAAAATGAGAACCTGTGCTGGAACACAAAACAGCCGAGTTACTCGGTCGTATCATGTTGAGCTGACACAGACCACATGTGGCAGGAAATTCTCAGCAGTGCAAAGTGCTGCGGCTGCCATTAAACAGCATTATTTGACTTCAGAGTGAAAACACAGGTCAGGAGGGCCGTCCTGCTGCTGGGATGGTTTGTGTGAATCTAACTGACCTTGCTCCTTCAAGGACGACAAAATCAGCTCTGATCAACGCTCGCCTTCACAATTCAATTCAGTTTATTTATATATACAGCGCCAAACTCACAACAGAAGTCATCTCAGGGCACTGAACAGAAACCTTCATATATAAAAATAATAATTTAACATTATTTATCTGAGGAGTAGGGATGTTGCCGATCCGGTATCGGCCTCCGATACCAGCATAATTTACGTATCGGATTTTTCCGATCCAACCTGCCGATATTTCTGATCCACATGTCTGATGAAACCGGAGTACCCGGAGAAAACCCACGCATGCACGGAGAGAACGTGCAAACTCCACCCAGAAAGACCCACCCACCCGGCCGAGATTTGAACTTTCTCCCTGAGAGGTGACAGCTCCATCAACTGCACCACCGTGCCACCTGACTAAAAGCATGCTTTTTAAAAACTAGTTAGTATCACCCACTGTCAAAAAGTGAGCAATAATGTAATTACCCGTGTGTGCTTGTGTTTGTTTCTTTTAGCAAAGTGTCTCAAGAAGCACTCGGAAAATTTTACTGAAGTTCTCAGAAACGGTGTTCTCTGACATTTGATTACCTTCTGCAGTCAACCCACTACAAAATGGCCACGGCAGCAAATCAAACTATAAGCAAACACAAACATGGCTATAAGTTAGTCAGTTTTACAGATGTGCCAAAATTGAACGTGGTGGTAGATGAGAGTCATCCCCCCAACAAATGTCCTGAGTGCAAACAGCTCCACAGCTGATTGGTTTGTGTTTAAAACGTAGACATTTGATCATTTGGGTCAGATCAATCTGTTAACAGAATTTATGATGACCCAATGAACAGATTTTATTACAATCATTGAATTTACACCAAAATTAACCTTCAGAATACAGGTACAGCACATGTTGAACAACTGGGAGATAGATTTAGAGAGGCCAGACGTAGGGGTGTAGGGAAAAAAAAATAGATTTTTAAAAAATAATCTAGATTCTTAGTCCTGGCGATTCAGAATCGATTCTAAAAGCCCCAAAATCGATTTTTATTTTACATTAAAACCCTTAAGATAAAGAAAACAAAACCATATCTCATAGTATATGAAAGAATACATAAAATGAAAGGTGGCAGAAAGAAGAAGAAATCTTATTTTATCTGCCCCTTTTTTCAAAAACAAAACAAGTTCAAACAATCAATTCAAACAATAATCTTCTATAAGTAACAGAGCAAAAAGCTAACCTAATACTGGTTATTTAAGTTACAGAATTTAATGCATTCCTGTATTATTTGTTCCTATTTTTGGTATAAATATCAAACGATGCAAAAAATTTGATACAATAAGGAACCTAAAATTATTGTTTTAAATAAATGTTCCATTTGTTTACATTGTTGTTTATTCTTTTCAGCTTGTCAGTTACAAAACTGAAACTAAATTTATGACCATTTTAATAGAAAAATCGTTTCTGAATAAAAAATCGTTCCTGAATCGAAAAATCGATTTTGAATCGAATCGTGACACCAAAAATCAGAATCGAATAGATTCTCCAGACACAGAGATTTGCACCCCTAGTGGGTATACTGGTAGAAGGCTGTCAGAAATGCAGCAGCCAGGAAAAAGACAAAGAGGAGATGTATGGATGCAGTTAGAGAGGACATGGAGGTAGTTGGAGTGAGGACAGACTGAGATGGAGGATGACTCGTTGTGGAGACCTCTGACGAGGGAAAAGCTGAAAGAAGAAGTAAACCTTCAGACTCACCCCGTTTCAAGATGGCTACCACATCAGACTGATTAAAATATAACTAAATTAGTGGAACTCAGTCAATACTTTAGACATTGAGCTAAATGTTGGTCTGGTGGAATCTGAGGGTTACATGTATTTGGAAAACTTAGTCCAAACAGTTTGTTTTTGTGTAACTCCATGTCTTTAAAGGTACTATATGTAACTTTCTGTAGAGCGCAGCACTTAGAAATATTTTCAACAGGGAAAAGCATTCTGCTCCCTCCCCCTCAGAGCCATATATGGCTCTGTTCCCCCGTGGTCTGCTGAACTTGAGATCAGCTCCGCCTCCACTGCATGTCCTCTCGGAGCCGCTGCATATTCTGTGTTTATATGTTAATAAAACGTTCTAAAAAAATAAAATAAAACCATGGAGCGCTGGTCCAGCACACCAGAACACCAGCAAATCTGCAGAGCCTCGGGCAGCCACGTTGAACCCTAGTTTAATTCGCTCGTGACAATTTCATTTCCTCATTCAATTCAATCAGCGGAGGCGGAGCGGAGCGAGGAGGAAGCGATTATTTGACTTTTGGCAACAACAAAAAAAAGTCCAGAAAAGGGATGAAGAAGGGGAATTTAATACATTTGTGTCACATACAAAACAGTTTTGCATCGCTTTGCAATTCTTTGAATGAGAACGTGCCGCGGCCGCTGCGGGCTGACAGGGGGGGGCGTGGGTTAGGAGCGTGAGAAGTGAGAAGCTCTGTTTTTATTGGCTGGTTAAGGACGGGTCACTCTGTGTTTTTATAAATGCTGATAGAGAAGCAAGGGGACTATAGTTTTTTTCAGAGATTACTTTGTCTAACATCAGTCTGTCAGGAGATAGTGACAGAGTGAAGAAATATGTTAAAAAATATTGTTAGAAAAGTTACAGACTGCACTACAAAACTACATACTGAACCTTTAAGTTAAGAATTAAGCAAAGTTTTTCAAAGACAAGGCCATCTATTTACAAAAGCCTGGCGTAAAACGTGGTGGGTGATATGCATTCCTTCATGAAACGTTAGGCTTTTGATTGTAGAAGACATCGTCTTTGAAGCCATGCAGGATAAAAGTGTCACATCGTGGCAGGATGGTCTGTTGTGAACTGGAAGAGGAGAGAAAACAGATCATTGAGGCACCGTGTGCAGCAGCTTGTTTACCGGCCTGGTGCTGATTCAACAGTAATTACATCTGTACACTAATTATGTTTGTTTAATGAAGCTGTGTGTGTGTGTGTGTGTGTGGGGGGGGGGGGGACAGAGAGATACAGACGGTGAGACACTGACACCTGTGTGTTCATATATTGATCCCACTTTTATCAAAGGTTTTGGACAATAGGACGTCAGGGATAAGCTGGGACAGGGAAGGGTGTGGAGCGGTCAGCCCTACATGATAGACCAATCAGAGGACGATCTGAGGATTTGGAGATAAGGAGACAAAAAAGGGATGTGAAGATGAAGAGAGAAGGATCAGGGACAGGTGGAGATGCTTCTCTCTCTCTCTGCAGCTACACGTTCAGCTCCTCTAAATATTTGTCATGAAACTTGATGGGGACTCTGATCCTCAAGCTGATTGGACAATTACACGACTGATGCTTTCACTAATGGAGTTAATATGAGGGTAATTGGAGACGGACAAAAGGAGGGAAGCTGTGCAGGCACGGAGCAGGAAGCAGGAGCCCGCTGGGGAGGGACCAACGACAATTACATCACTCAGCAGAATCCACTATTGGAGCTGACGGTCGCAGCTCTGATAAGCTCTGTGTGAAGCTGAGCTTACAGCGGGAAACGTGACACCACCTCGAATATCACCACAGCTAATTAAGTTAGAGCGTGAGAAAGAAAAGCTGAACAATCAGCGGATGAGCAGTCTGAGATCTGTGCTGCTACAACACGTCGGCGCCGTCACATCCCTCATGATCACCGTTCAACACCAGCCTGGATGAAAGACCTGGCCTTGTTTGAAGGAACGCATGTCACCCGGCACCTTTCAGGTCAGAGACTATCAGCTTATGCTGAGAAATTATGTTAGAGTTCCATGATCCATCCATCCATCCATCCATCCATCCATCTATCCCTTATCTTTACCCACTTTTTCCTTTTCGCATCATAAGTGTCACTGGTGTCCATATCCAGTAGTCACTGTGCAAGAAGCAGGGGACACCCTGGACAGGTCTCCGTCCATCACAGGGCCACAATGAGACAAACAACCATTCACTCTCTCACTCACACCTAGAGACAATTCAGAGTTACCAGTCAGTCTAACATGCATGTTTTTGGTCTGTGGGAGGAAACTGGAGTACCTGGAGAAAACCCACACATGCACGGAGAGAACATGCAAACTAAACCCAGAAAGGCCCCAGACTGGGAGGCCGTCCTCCAACCTTCTTATTGAGAGGCGACGGCTTTAACCACAGCACCACCGTGCCGTCCAGAACTATCCAGTGATTCACGAGATATTTTGCTAAAAGACAAACAGGGTTAATGCCAACAGTTAATGACAATAAAGTTCATGCTCAATAATCCAGGTACCAAGTCCAATAATTCTCAGACGGGTCATCTGGACAGTTTCTTTTTTATAGCAATGTTTCACCCTCTGGAGGGCTTCATCAGTCAGAGGAGTTCCAGCAAACTGTTCCCCCACCAAGAAGTAAACACCTTAAGTAGACCAACCAGTTTGCTGGAGCCAGGATGGTTTCTGGGGGCCGTCCTGTCTCTCGCCGACTCCTCCCAGGCAGGCGGCCACAGACAAAGTGGTTCAAGACAAGAAAGTTCATGCTTAATAATCCAGGTACCAAATCCAATAAGTCTCAGTCGGGTCATCTGGACAGTTTCTTTAATGTTAATTAATACGTTTAAAAATATATATAATTNTATTTATGAAATGTTTTTATTTTCCCATTATCTTTTATGTTGTTTTTTAATATGTAAAATTTATAAACTTTAATAAAATAAAAAAATAAATACATAAAATAAACTGACTCATTTTAGTTTAGTTTTATTCATCCACCCGGTCTCTACGATCACAGAACAGTAATCTCCTTCACATTCCTCAAACCAAATTAAGGACCATGGGAGACTGGGCATTCTGTGTGGCTTCCCCCCGCCTATGGAACTCCCTCCCTGACTGCCTGAGAGCTCCACAGTCACTGGATGACTTTAAACAAGGCTTAAAGACTTTTCTTTTTAAGCGAGCCTACTCTGCCTCCTCATGATTCTATCTTTGATCTTAGTTGATATTATCATTGATTTTACTTGATTTTATCACTTGTTTTTATTTGATCTTTGATTTTTGTTGCACTTTGCGTTATAAATTAAATTCATTATTATTATTATTATTATTGACTCAATTTAGTGGACAGATAAAGTGCACCTCATACTTTGTGTCATATTAAACAAGTATTGCTTGGGAGTTAGATCAATCCATGGACATCAAGTCCATAGAGAGTATCTAGGGAAGCCAAGAAAGTTCATGCTCAATCATCCAGGTACCAAATCCAATAATTCTCAGTCGGGTCATCTGGACAGTTTCTTTTTTATAGAAACGCTTCACCCTCTATCTGGAGGGCTTCGTCAGTCAGAGGAATTCCAGTAAACTGTTTCCCCACCACGCAGTAAACACCTAGGAACTTACCCCAAAATTAACTTTTTTTATCTGATAAACTCCCTAGAATGTGTGTAAAAGGTTGTATAGCACTATGTCTGTGGTAATTTTCATGTTTTTGTGCATATTTGTTTAAATCGGCAATATTTGGTCTAAAAACGTGTTTACACTAATCCTATGGGTTGAACTGTGTTGCTGCAGTCTAATTTTCTTATTGGTCAACGACTGTTCACTCTGACGTGTCTTGTACACTCTGTCGTCACATCTTCTGCTGGGTTAGTATAAAAGGTTCAAGCAGAGCCACTCCCCTGCAGAGATCGTTCTCTGCACTTTTCCTTTCTGTCCGCACGCTTGCCACACACTCTCTCGCGGTGCGTTCACTGACAGTCTGTACCATACATGCACAAGCACCGCTGATCGATATCGTTTTCAGATTAGCAACTTATTTATTTTACGAATACTTTTCACTTAATCAAAATCTATTGATTGAACTCCAGCGTTCTAAAACTATTTGGTTGTATTTGTTTTCTTACTCTGCGATGGACTAGTGATACATGAATGTAATGGACCTACCCAGGGTCAAACTAAGGTTTTTGAACTGTCCAGTGATGACCTTTACTGACCTTTCAGTAAAGCAAGACATTTACTACAAAATCATTCATTTAGCTATAATCTGATAACATAGTCACCAAAAAGAGACTATTTCTATCTTTGATTTTAGGCTGATGTGATCAAAAGAATAACCTTTGTCATTTTCATGATGTGTGCTTTTAAGCTGTGTTATTCTTTAAGAGTTGTGTTCACTGCGGTGTTAAAGGTGAAATCTCGGGTCACAGAGACCCGACTGTTTTGTTTAGAAATAAGAAGACAGTTTAATCCGTTGTTTTTCATGAACAAGGCTCCAGCTTCTCTGTCTTTTCCTAAACAAATCTCCCTCTGCTCTGGCTGTAACCTTGGGCCTGATAAGGCAAGTGCACTCCTCTCTTTGTTCCTGCTTTTTAAGTTCTAACTGTGCGAGAACGCTTCAGAGTTTGCTGGGAACTTCAAAGAGATGTGAACCTTTCCCAAAGAGCTGGGTACGTTTGGTCAAGAGCTAACGACCTGCGTCTTCAGCTAAGGACTGATGACTTGCTGTTATGAGTCCACTTCGAACAAGCATAAGATCAAGAACTTTGTTTATTCCTCCTTGGAATAAGTTTATCTTGAAGTCAGAGGCCTGAAGCTGACATATTCTCTGATGACCAACGCAAAACCAGGAGACGTTGGAAACGTAAACCAGAACCCTGCTTGAAGGTATTGTACTGGTTCCCACAAGGATCCGTGCATCTGAAAGGCTACAAGGTCTTCCCTCTTACCGGGCTGTCGTCAAAAGGTAAAGAGCTGTTTACAAAACGTACCTGGATTTTAGCAGAAGTCGGATGAGAAGTGTCACTCTGGTATCATGCTCACGATAACTTCTTCTTAAATCTTTCCTCCTACTCTTTCCCCTCTCAATCTAAGCTGGAAACTATTTTTTAAGTTAAAGAGCCCACAGACTAAATATGTTTAACATCTAGTATTTATGTCTGTTGTGTTAAATTTAAGTGTGCTGACGTATCTGAATTGAAAGAAAGTGAAATCATGTCAATCAAGTGTAATGGTGTTAATTTAGTTGATTTATTTTAAATAAATGATAGTGTCTCTTTGACATATCAAACTAAGTCAATGTCCATTGTCACTTAATGGCTCTGTTTATTTATCCATCATAAAGATCACAGAAATATTGGGTAAACTGAAAAAGAAGAGAATCCGTGAAATTACTATTCAATCTGAATAAATTAATTAAGGTAAAGAGGTCAGTATTAATATTGACCTCCTCATAACCTCTTACATCTGGTGGCCCGTACGTGGAGTGATGTTAGTTCATGCCCATGATCTCCCGTCCGCAGGACACAAAGGAGATAAAGCCACGCTGACGGCATTAAAACAAATTGCCTATTGGCCTGGAATGAAAAAGGATGTCAAGGACTACATTGAAGGGTGCGTGGTCTGTGGCCAGTTTCAGCCAACCAGACCACTTCACAGAGCACCACTGCAAAGCAGAGGCATTGCATTCCCATGGTCTGACCTCCAGATCGACTGGGTTGGACCACTCACTAAGAGCTCTAGAGGAAATAAATATTTTCTCACGGTAACCTGTGCATTCACCAAATGGGTAGAATGCCTACCAGCTCCTAACGACACAGCACAAACTACTGCTATGTTGTTAATGAATCATATATTCTCAAGGTTTGGACTTCCCCTTAGGGTGAACTCAGACCAAGGTACACACTTCACAGGTGAAGTGATGAAAGAACTGTGGAAGACGCTAGGCGTCAAGGCCAACTTTCATGTCGGCTACCACCCACAGGCTTCAGGCCAAGTAGAGAGAGCAAACAGAACTGTGGTGAGTATTTTGAAGAAATACGTGGCCGCAAATCACAAGGACTGGGATGTGAAACTCCCTCTGGTCCTCATGGCCATAAGAGCCACTCCACACACATCAACTGGCATCTCTCCCTTCGAGATGATGACCGGTCGACAAATGACTCTCCCTCTACACCTGTTGTACCAACCAGGTGACGCCGTCATGGCGACAGCCTACACTACACAACAATACATGAAAGATTTGAATGTACACCTCAGAAACACTTTTGCTTTCGCCCAGAAAAACCTGGAAAGGTCCGCTGAAGGACGCAAGGCGTACTATGATCAGAAGGCCTCTCACAACGAACTCCAAGTGGGAGACAGAGTCTGGTACTATACGTTCGCCCCAACAACCGGGAAAGGAGAGTCCGGGACCGGAACTCTCGCCCGCAAACTAATGCCCAGGTGGACTGGACCTCATCTGATAACAGACAAAGTGTCCTCAGTCGTCTACGAAATCAAAATCAGCAAAGGCCGCAAAGAGCCAATTGCTAAATGGGTACATCGAAATCAGATCAAACCTTACAAGGCGTTCAATGACTCCACTAAAGACAAAGATCTCACAAACTCACCGACTTCATGGGATAATAAGGTCGTACAAACACAAGTTAGTAAATAAACTAATCAGGTTTAAACTACCATATTTCCCACCCTATAAGTCGCATTGTCTAACTTGAACTTAGAAACGCTAAGTCTAAAACCCACAACAAAAAACTAACCTTAACAACCGTTTAAATCCACGAGATTTAATTTGACCTCGGTCATAAAGTTGAGACCTGTTTTGCTTGTGTGTTGCACTTTGGAATCTGACGACAAGAGTGTGTCGAAGCAGTGAAACGTTGTTTCCTTGTTGTTTAGTCATTACTGTTGTCATTAGTTGAGATACTGTTTGGTTCTGAACACTCCCAGCCAAAAAGGTTTTGTATTAACATTGGTTAATGAATGATATGGATTTAACTATGCCAACATGCAGTTCGTTTGTTAAATCTCAATCGTCGAAGAGTCGATGTAGTTTAAAGCTACTCGAGGTACCATAAACTACACTGGTCTCACAATTTCTAAATTGAACCGATTCGATCGTTTCTATTTTAGATTACCTATTCATTTTGATGAGTCTCGCCATAGACTTCAAAATTTATTAGGAATACCAAATCCTACGTCGTTCGTCTAAAAGACAACAGACATTTAGATCAAACTATATTTCATTTTTATTTTAGTTTATCCTAAACTAAGTAATGAATGGAGGAATAGTTTGGAATTAGAGGCCTTCGTTACAGAAGCCCTCCAAAATTGTATAGGTACAAATCCCTATATCTAATTTTACAGAATTGATCCACCCCTTAATTGGTAATTGTAGCTGATCTAAACCATGATAGCTTACATACCAGGTGCATATAGGTAGGGCCTAATGTAAAATCCCAATCATAAGCCCACCTAAAAAACCACATAATTGCATGACACATAGAACCAGAGTGGCACTGACTGGAAACCAACCAGCCAACAACCTTCGATGTGGGGACCTGCAGCTCCAACGCTTGGTCTTCAACCTTCATCCAAGGGTCGCCTCCTCTGCGTCAATCGAGGGATCCCCTCTACATGCTGATTATGAAAACAATTGTTGCTGATCAATCAACAAAACTAATCGTTGTGGAATTACCGCTGTGGATTATAAGACTTTGTTTTCCAAAGGATCACAGACTTTGTTTTCCAAGAGTTAACAGACTTTGTTTTCCAAAGGATTAAAAGCTTTTCGCAATGGGATTACCTCCGAACAGTATGGAATTTCCAAAAACTTTATGGGATTATAATTTTTGATTTTTCTTTTCCACTTGCTGGATTACTTCAAGATCAAAGACAGTTCAAGGTTTCCTTTCGTGTTGGACCCCATCCCCAAGGACTGGCGATGGCTTCCAAAAGGGGGGAGATGTAATGGACCTACCCAGGGTCAAACTAAGGTTTTTGAACTGTCCAGTGATGACCTTTACTGACCTTTCAGTAAAGCAAGACATTTACTACAAAATCATTCATTTAGCTATAATCTGATAACATAGTCACCAAAAAGAGACTATTTCTATCTTTGATTTTAGGCTGATGTGATCAAAAGAATAACCTTTGTCATTTTCATGATGTGTGCTTTTAAGCTGTGTTATTCTTTAAGAGTTGTGTTCACTGCGGTGTTAAAGGTGAAATCTCGGGTCACAGAGACCCGACTGTTTTGTTTAGAAATAAGAAGACAGTTTAATCCGTTGTTTTTCATGAACAAGGCTCCAGCTTCTCTGTCTTTTCCTAAACAAATCTCCCTCTGCTCTGGCTGTAACCTTGGGCCTGATAAGGCAAGTGCACTCCTCTCTTTGTTCCTGCTTTTTAAGTTCTAACTGTGCGAGAACGCTTCAGAGTTTGCTGGGAACTTCAAAGAGATGTGAACCTTTCCCAAAGAGCTGGGTACGTTTGGTCAAGAGCTAACGACCTGCGTCTTCAGCTAAGGACTGATGACTTGCTGTTATGAGTCCACTTCGAACAAGCATAAGATCAAGAACTTTGTTTATTCCTCCTTGGAATAAGTTTATCTTGAAGTCAGAGGCCTGAAGCTGACATATTCTCTGATGACCAACGCAAAACCAGGAGACGTTGGAAACGTAAACCAGAACCCTGCTTGAAGGTATTGTACTGGTTCCCACAAGGATCCGTGCATCTGAAAGGCTACAAGGTCTTCCCTCTTACCGGGCTGTCGTCAAAAGGTAAAGAGCTGTTTACAAAACGTACCTGGATTTTAGCAGAAGTCGGATGAGAAGTGTCACTCTGGTATCATGCTCACGATAACTTCTTCTTAAATCTTTCCTCCTACTCTTTCCCCTCTCAATCTAAGCTGGAAACTATTTTTTAAGTTAAAGAGCCCACAGACTAAATATGTTTAACATCTAGTATTTATGTCTGTTGTGTTAAATTTAAGTGTGCTGACGTATCTGAATTGAAAGAAAGTGAAATCATGTCAATCAAGTGTAATGGTGTTAATTTAGTTGATTTATTTTAAATAAATGATAGTGTCTCTTTGACATATCAAACTAAGTCAATGTCCATTGTCACTTAATGGCTCTGTTTATTTATCCATCATAAAGATCACAGAAATATTGGGTAAACTGAAAAAGAAGAGAATCCGTGAAATTACTATTCAATCTGAATAAATTAATTAAGGTAAAGAGGTCAGTATTAATATTGACCTCCTCATAACCTCTTACATGAATGCCAAGATGGTGGAGAGGCAGGGAGCCGGCTTGGGACTCGAATTACCCAGGTTAAATCCCTGGTCACTGCATACCTTGTGGTATTAATTTCATTATTTTTTTTAAGCCTTTTGCTTCGGATAGATCGGGTAAGAATAGATAAATACATCTACATAATAATTATTTGTTGTTGCTTGTTTGAAGATGTTTATTACTAATGTAGTTTTAACATTCAAAAACAATAACGGTCTCTCGTCCTGGCCACACATCCTCGCTCACCCCCTACCCGGGTCTGTTGGCACACCCACTTTGTTGCATTTTTTAAATCTTGTCTTAGGGCAGAGCTATCATAGAACATTGGGGTAAGTACCTCTTTAAGTGGACCAACCAGTTTGCTGGAGCTAAGATGGTTTCTGGAGGCCGTCCTGTCTCTCGTCGACTCCTCCCAGGCAGGCAGCCACAGCCAAAGTGGTTCAAGACAAGAAAGTTCATGCTCAATCATCCAGGTACCAAATCAAAGCATGAACATAGTGGTTCAAGGCAACAAAGTTCATGCTCAATCATCCAGGTACCAAATCAAAGCATGAACATAGTGGTTCAAGGCAACAAAGTTCATACTCAATCATCCAGGTACCAAATCAAAGCATGAACATGAGCATGAATTTTGTTGCTTTGAACCACTTTGGCTGTGGCTGCCTGCCTGGGAGGAGTCAACGAGAGACAGGACGGCTTCCAGAAACCATCTTAGCTCCAGCAAACTGGTTGTTCCACTTAAGGTGTTTACTGCTTGGTGGGGAAACAGTTTACTGGAATTCCTCTGACTGATGAAGCCCTCCAGATAGAGGGATGAACATTTCTATAAAAAAGAAACTGTCCAGATGACCCGACTGAGAATTATTGGATATCTAGGGAAGAGTTTTCCTCTTAATGTTCAAAGGTTCAGGATAAATTATTCATTCATAAGTGTCAAACTCTTAAAACCTTTCTCTTTGCCACATTTTTAATTGTGTACTTGATACGTATTGTTGATTTTTTTTTTCCTTCAACTTTTGTTTTAGTATTGTTAACAGTTGAATGAATGAATTAAAACCTATTTGGTATTCAAATAATTTGGTGTAATAAAATCCATTTCATAGTTTGCAGCCAGCTACAGCGTGAGGACTGAGTGAGTAGCATCTTAGCTAACAGCTAGCCAACATTTCATTGTAACATTTCCGCTGTGTGGAAGTATTTTATACTCAACACCACAAGACAGCAACGTTCAATGTTTGCAGAG
>JBBPBX010005016.1:33970-50918 GCA_038048925.1 Garcialebias charrua
ATAACGAGCCAACCCTAACTATAGGATTTATCAAAAAGTAAAGTCTTAATCCCAGCCTTAAAACTGGAAAATGTGTCAGCCTCATGGACAGAAACTGGAAGTTGGTTCCACAAGAGAGGAGCCTGAGAACTGAAAGATCTTCCTCCCATTCTGCTTTTGGAAACTCTAGGGACCACAAGTAAACCTTTAGTCTGAGAGAAAAGTGCTCTGTTAGGAAAATATGGAACAACAAGATCTCGAATATAAGATGAAGCTAGGTTGTTGAGAGCTTTGTAGGTTATAAGTAAGATTTTGAATTCATTTCTGGATTTGACAGGGAGCCAATGAAGAGAAGCTAAAACTGGAGATATATGATCTCTCCTACTAACTCCAGTTAAGACTCTGGCAGCAGCATTTTGGATCAACTGAAGACTTTTTTTTAAATGTATTTGGACACCCAGATAATAAACTATTGCAATAGTCCAGTCTAGATGTGACAAATGCATGAACCAGTTTTCTGCATCATTTTTAGACAAGATGTTTCTCATTTTAGTGATATTACGCAGGTGGAAGAAGGTGGTTCTAGTAACATTTTTAATGGAAACACATCCATCCATACAGCAGCATCTTCAGGTGACACTCTCACTCACACCTTGAGAATCTTAACAGGGTTTTGTCCAGGAATGCTGGTTTATCCCACAAAAAAAAAAAAAGATTCTACATTGCCCTTAGTGTGTGTGAAGATTTTCTACAGACTCTTCAACATTAAGTTCTATGACTCCAAGCCTTCATCTCAGCTATCCATCCATCCATCCATCCATCCACCATCCACCCATCCATCCATCCATCCATCCATCACTGTGCGAGAGATGGGGACACCTTGGACAGGTTGCAAGTCGTCAAATGTCCTTCACAGGGACACATAGAGACAAATGAGACAAACAACCAGATTGTCTGCTGTATCCAAGATCGATGACTCTTCAACATAGATCTTATGGCAGCAAGAATTAATATATTAAATTTAAAAAAAAAACTCCATGAGACGATTGTCTGTCCTGTCCAGTTTGTCTGCACCTCCCCATGTTAAGGAAGGAAGGAAGGAAGGAAGGAAGGAAGGAAGGAAGGAAGGAAGGAAGGAAGGAAGGAAGGAAGGTGTGTGTGTGTGTGCGTGCATGCGTGTGTGTTTGTGTGTAAGTGTGTGTGCGTGTGTGTGTGCGTGCGTGTTTGTGTGTTTGTGTGTGTAGTAGGTAAGTCCCAATGGCCAGCTTCTGTAGCCGAGGATCAGACCGCCAGGGTCCCCGCCCTCGGTAACCACCCACCCATGGGCAGCACGGTGGCACAACTGGTAGAGCTGCTGCCTCTCAGCGAGAAGGTTGCCGGTTCAAATCCCGGTCCGGGGGCCTTTCTGGGTGGAGTTTGCATGTTCTCCCCGTGCATGCGTGGGTTTCCTCCGGGTACTCCGGTTTCCTCCCACAGACCAAAAAACATGCATGTTAGGCTGATTGGTGACTCTAAATTGACCCTAGGTGTGAGTGTGAGAGTGGATGGTTGTTTGGTGTGAGTGAGACAGGTCCCTCTTGTAAATGAGTCCCCGTGACTCAACGAGGCTAGCCTGTATAAATAAAGGTTGAATGAATGAATGAAAAATCCAACATTGCACCCGACCCCTTTGGCCCCTCCCACAGGTGGTGAGCCCATGGGAAGGGGGGCTCATGTCTCCTCTTCGGGCAGTGCCCGGCCGGACTCCATGGGTAAAGGCTCGGCCACCAGGCGCTCGACAACGTGCCTCACCTCCGGGCCTGGCTCCAGAGTGGGGCCCCGGTGACCCACGTCTGGGTGAGGGAACATTGATTCCATTAGTTTTACTCATCATTGGGGTCTTTGGGATGCACTTTGTCTGGTCCCTCACCTAGGACCTGTCTGCCTTGGGTGACCCTACTAGGGACATGAAGCCCCTGACAGCATAGCTCCTAGGATCTTTGGGACACTCAAACCCCTCCACCGCCGTAAGGTGGCAGCCCAGGGAGGAGTAAGCCGAGCTCTGCTGGTCATCGTAGAAGATCCTCCATGGTGCACTCGGGGCTCGGGCTCCGAATCATTTCCTTGCGTGCTCTGAGCTCCACTGGTCAACGCAGAGGATCATATGAGCTGCTGACTCGAAGAAGGCCGTTGCCCGGACCCCGGCCTCACGTAATCATGAAGGCCAAACCCTGATCCCGACAGACAGGGACGGGTCTGGACAGATGGTGGAAACGTTTTTTTTATTTATTTTTTTATATTTTATGTATAAATATAATGTTTTTTTCCTTTCTGAAAATTAAAAAATAAACATAAATGGTGCTGGCTTTATCATGAAATCCTGTTTTCCTTTTAATGACTATTAAACAATCTGTTAAAGTTAACTCGGCTGAAAATCATGACACAAAATTATTGGATCTCTCAGGACTATTTCCCTCAAATATGTTTAAAGAACAGATATAGCCTTTAGTTAATCTATGGTCATGAGCTTTGGGTTGTGACCGAAAGAACGAGATCTCGGATACAAGCGGCTGAAATGAGTTTTCTCCGCAGGGTGTCTGGACTCTCCCTTAGAGATAGGGTGAGAAGCTCAGTCATCCGGGAGGGACTCGGAGTAGAGCCGCTGCTTCTCCACATCGAGAGGAGCCAGTTGAGGTGGCTCGGGCATCTGGTTAGGATGCCTCCTGGACGCCTCCCTGGTGAGGTGTTCCGGGCATGTCCCACCGGGAGGAGACCCAGAGGAAGACCCAGGACACGCTGGAGGGACTATGTTTCTCGGCTGGCCTGGGAACGCCTTGGGATTCCCCCAGAGGAGCTGCTCCAAGTGGCTGGGGAGAGGGAAGTCTGGGCCTCCCTACTTAGGCTGCTACCCCCGCGACCCGACCCCGGATAAGCGGAAGAAAATGGATGGATGGATATATATATATATAAAACCTACATATATATACTTTGTATATACATATATATATATATATAATACACACTTTGTATATACATACATATATATATATACACACATATATATATATATATATATATACACACATATATATATATGTGTGTGTGTGTGTGTGTGTGTGTGTGTGCGTGCGTGTGTGCGTACCGGTATGTATGTTTAATATGATCATTTTAATCATCTGTATTCTTTTTTAATTTACCAGAAAAATAAATTCTCACCCTGTACAGAAACCTTTTTCACCACCAGCTGGTGAGATGCGTGACGACAGTTTGAACCCCGCCCACTGGAACCGGTACCGAACGCATAAAGGGGTACTGTGGAAACGGAAAATGAAGCGGTCCGACCTGTACTGGCCCAGTAATGCCCAGTAGGGGCCGACCTGAACAGGACCTATGGAAACGAGGCTCATGTTGTCTAAATGGTACCTGATCACCAAAAACAGGTCATCAGTTTCAAGAGTTAAGGCTGTCATATGAAGGTTATTTAGAAGAAACAATTGGATTACCACCATCAGAACCCCTCAAGTGTTCAGACTCCAAAACATGAATTCCCTCACAGAACCATCCTGAACAAGTGTGTATCAAGTTAATATCTGACTGTGATGGGGAGAAATAACTATTTGAAGACCCTGTAACTATCAGGTGTGAAGAACTTACCTGTTGATCCAAACCAGTGGAGTTGCAGTGGAGATCATCCTGTGCTCCAGCATCAATGTGCGGCATGGAGGAACTAAAAGATATGCAGAGTGGTGAAGGCTGCACAGCTGCAGAAAGAAAAGCTCTGCAGAGAGTGGTGAAGGCTGCACAGAAGTCTGTTGGAGTCAGCCTCCCCACCATCACAGACATTTACACCTCCAGATGCAGGAAGACAGCCACCTGCATCATGAAGGACCCCACTCACCCAGCACACCCTTTTTGCCCCACTCCCCTCAGGAAGGAGGTTGAGGAGCATCAAGTGTAGAACCACTAGACTGAGGAACAGCTTCTACCCTGAGGCTGTTATGCCGGGTTCCCACCGAACGCTTTTCGCGCAGCCGATGCAGCCACTTTACATTGAAAGTCTACGTGGCCGAGCATCTTGGCGCGGCGCGTCTTCAGCAGTTCAAGCAGCGCGGCAGTGAGCAGCAGCTGTTTTCCGCGCCCGCGTCGCGCCTGAGCAGCGACTGTCGAAGCTCAATTTGACCTGCTTCTGCTGCTCGCCACGTCGCAGCAACCAATCGGGAGAGCCTCTGCTATGTGATGACGCAACAACAACAGGACTTTTTTTGGACTTTTCAAACTTACCCAACGAGCCTCCGGTAAGAAACTTGGCATTTTTACAGTTGCTGCTGTCCGCTCGAGCGTACGATCACCCCAAACATAAAAAGAGTTTTAATCTCAACAAAGACTTTAGGAGCTGCAGTTCGGCTCATAGAAAACCCACTCATGTAGTAACGGGGCTCACGAACAGCTGATTTTATCTGCCCGGTGCACAAAAACAAACCCCACCGGAAAAGGAGCCAGACGCTGCTCCAACTGCGCGTCATCAGACGCGTTCCATGTGAACAGACATCTTGCCAACCCAGCGCGTCAGGAGCTGATGCACACAAAGCGTTGGGTGGGAACCCGGCATAAGACTCATGAATATCTAACCAGAATAATCACTGTAATAATTTTAATTGGTGATGAGACTTATCTGTGCTGCTGATTTCATTCATACCCCAACCCATCTGCTCATTAGACAGGTTCAGGCTGCTGTTTAATACACCATTTTAAATTATTATTGCCTAGCATACATCTTGGATTCTTTCTTTTTAAACTTTATATTTTTGCTATTTTTGGATGTAACTGGGACCTTGAGTACACAAGTTCATTCCGCCGCATGTACCACATGTGATGCAAATGACAAGAACCTTGAAACCACTTCCTGATAAGACTTCACCAGAACCACTCGAGATTCCTTTGGTGAAAGTGATCAGAGGATCCAGTGTAGAGCTGAAGACATCTTCTGCTCTCACCCACCTGGATCAGAAGGACTCATACGTGCGTCTGCTCTTTGTGGACTTCACATCTGCCTTCAACACCATGATCCCCCAAACTCTGATAGACAAACTATTCACACTTGGACTAAGCCCCTCCGTTTGTAACTGGGTACTAGACTTCTTAACAAACAGACCTCAGTCCGTGAAGATCCACAACTTCTCCTCCTCCACCATAACCCTCAGCACTGGCTCTCCTCAAGGATGTGTGCTGAGCCCTCTTCTGTTCACTCTGCTCACATATGATTGTGCAGCTACCCATCCAGGCTGTCATATTGTAAAGTTTGCAGATGATACAGCTGTGGTGGGATGCATCACAAACAATGATGAGTCCAGCTACAGACAGGAGGTGGAACACCTGGAGAGCTGGTGCAAAGAGAATAATCTTCACATGAATGTGAAGAAGACAAAGGAGATGATTGTGGACTTCAGAAGGAACAAACACACCCACACCCCACTGAACATAAGTGGATCTGCAGTGGAAGTGGTCTCCAGCTACAAGTACTTGGGTGTACACATGAATGATAACCTCAGCTGGAGCAACAACACCACCAGCCTGATCAAGAAAGGTCATCAGAGACTCTACTTCCTCAGACGGCTGAGACGAGCTGGTCTGAGCAGCCCAGTCCTCACCTCCTTCTACAGGTGTGCAGTGGAGAGCGTCCTGTGCTCCAGCATCAACGTGTGGCATGGAGGCTGCACAGTTGAAGAGAGGAAAGCTCTGCAGAGAGTGGTGAAGGCTGCACAGAAGATGTTGGAGTCAGTCTCCCCACCATCACAGACATTTACACCTCCAGATGCAGGAAAAGAGCCACCTGCATCATGAAAGACCTCACTCACCCAGCACACTCACTCTTTGCCCCACTCCCCTCAGGACGGAGGTTGAGGAGCATCAAATGTAGAACCACTAGACTGAGGAACAGCTTCTACCCTGAGGCTGTTAGACTCATGAATAAATAAAAATAAAAATAAACACTGCAAAATATCACATCATGCTGATGCTGATCTGTTTTCTTGTTGCTGTGTTCATCTGTGACCATCTGCTCATACAGACTCATGTTCGTGCTGCTGTTTATAATGATGTTTTTCCACTACATTAGGGCTTAGTGTATTACTAGTTGATGTTTTTCTTAGTTAATTCTAGATGTTATTACTGTTTTTCTCTTGCATTTGTTGTTGGATGTAACTGGGACCCCGTGTACATAATCTCGTTTTCATCACATGTACCACATGCGGTGCAAATGACAATAAAGACTCTCTGACTCTGATCTTCGGACCTAAACTTTGGGGCAGTTAAAGTTCAAGGTTCTTCATCATTCTCATCACGTGATGGAACGAAAACTTTGTACTCAAGGTCCCAGTTACACCCAAAAATAGCATAAATATAAAAAGAAACTGTATACAAGGATCTAAAATGCAACAAATTTTTTTTTTTAAATGCAAGTGTATTAAACAGCAGCCTGAACATGAGTCTGGTGAGCAGACAGGTGTGAATACAGCAGCGTACCGTAGTTACTCCATGGACCACTTCCTGTGGACAGACTTATGGATGGCCAGATAAGAGGTTTGATATTTTTACATCACTCTGTAGAATAAATTATTTTACTTTATCCACAAATGAGTGTTTTCCAGGAACTTGATCCATGTAGACCTGACATCTGTTCTGTGGTAGCTTCACTGTCAGTTCAAGAACCCAAGTCCCTCCTGCATATTACACAAGTGTTTTTATTTTTTAACAACCAGCTACATGTAATGATTGAAACACTGAAGTATTTACAAACTCATGTGAAAGAAAAGTCAGGAATACATTATTCTCTGTGGTCTGAACCTCCACCAACAAGATCATGAACCTCACATCAGAACACAAACACAACTCCTTCAACTTTCTGGATATGGTCAGGAGAGAAGGAAGAGTTCCTCAGTTCACGTGGATTTTCAAACAAGCCACTGCTTTGTCTTGACCTCCGCCCTCAGATGAGGAAGATGATGTCATCAGCCACCATGACCTGGTTATCGTCCTGCATGCGAGCCAAGGCGGCGCGCACCTCCGGCTCCGTGAACCGACGCTCGCGCTCCTTGTTGACGTCATCCATCAGCTTCGTCATGCTCACCGACTGAGCGTGAGCCGACTGGAACACGGCGAACAGCGACGACTTGAACTCCTTCAGCCTGTGGAGGAAGAGGATGTGCGGTTACAGGAGTTTCAGGCGGCGCCGGGGTTAAAACGAGCGAGCGATGAGAGCAGCGCTGGCCCACCTCTCAGCAGGCAGCTCCTCAGCCTGTGGTGTGGCCTCCATGGGCTCCTCTCGCTGTGGTTGGGCTGGTTTCGGGGTGCCGGCCTGAACTACAACACACACAAAGACAGAGTCACACAGGAAGTGATGAGAAGCCTTGCTGACCTTCAACCAGCACACACTGAGAAACTGAAGTTACTTTGACTTGTGACCTGGAGCCGTCTAATGGTGGCACACATTCATGTCACGTTTCATTTATCTGGAGCAGGTCACAAGTCCAGACAAGAACGTAGAGACAATACCATGACCCGTAAAAACCCAACTACCCTCTCACAGCCCTCACCTCTGGGGGCCGTCGGACTTGTTCCAGTCAGGGGCAGCCGGCCAATAGGGGGCGCTAGGGTGCCACCCCACTGGAAATTCTGGACCAAAATTGAAGACTTTAAAAAAAATTAATAAAAATTAAATAATAAAATAAAAATATTTTGAAATATATGCATATATGTTTTTAGTTGTGTAGGATAAATATTTTATGAGTAATGAGTTATATTGTTCGTTTCAAAAAAACGTTTTCTGATTGGTGACGTATTTCCTGTTTTGGGGGCGCTCTGATCTTATCCATTGACTCTCGTCATAAATGGCGCAGGCACAGTTATTCCACCACGTTACAAAACAATGGGACGATGCTGGGCGCAGTTTTCACCGCCCTGGTCAGTCCAACGTGAGCTCTACCTACAGATTGCGTGTTTCCGGCCGTTTATTTAAATTTTTATCTTTTTGTCTGGAAAATTAGCCATGCGGTCAGTGACTCAAGCAGGCTTGCTCAGGTAAGTTTTAAATCATTGAAAGCCCTTTATCTAATGTCTATTTGCATTTCTGACTGATATGCCTCTCAAATTAGATGGCTGTTTGTGAAAGCTGACTGTTTATTCTAAAAGTGGCAACTGGTGAGTTTGTTTTTGTCTTTGTTTGTTTGTGGAGTTAAGTTGCCAGCGCAGGTTATTGTTCAGTATTGGACTCTGATGGCTACATTTATTTTAATTTGCTTATAAAAAATGATCAAACATTAATAATTTTATATACTAAATGTCACTTGTGGTGCTTTGCTATTTCTTAACACTGTATTGATCTGGAGAATGAAAACAAAGCTCTCACTTTTTTTCCTTTCTATAATTTATATATAATTTATTTATTTATATATACTTGTTTGTTCTTTGTTGTTTTAGTGAGTCAAATAGGCTCTTCTCATCCTGAGCATTTAATTATTCTGTTGACCTTGTATTAATCGGTGTTTGATTTAAAAAAAAAAACTGTTTGAACTTGGGATAAAAAAATCATTTTGGAGAAATAGCCCCCCCCTGGTGTTGGTGAAGATTCTCAGTCGTCCAGGACATGATAAAATCAAAAAAGGCGTTCAATACAGAACAACTGGACTTTATTTGTAACAAACAAGACGTTTCGCTTCTCATCCGAAAAGCTTTATCAATAAAAAAATCAATTAAAAAAAAGGAGTTTGTGTTAACCACAGGCATATTAACTCCTTTTTTTAAAAAAAATAATCCAATAAAAGACAAACGTGAAATAAGTTCAACCAAGTGAGGTTCGAACCCGAGTCGAGAAAAGCTTTGGAGCGGCAACCCGACGCGTTTCCAATGAATCATCGAGGCGTGTTGCTCTTTCAAGGTCCACGTTTCCTTTAAACGGATCGCCCCTCATTAACTCCTTGTTACGCCCATGTAAAATAAGCTGATTTGTAATCAGTTATTAACAAAAATTAAACTCAGAAACACTAACATATACGTATATTCAGCTAACAAATGTTTTTAGGCGTTTCTGTAGTTAAATTTTAATGAAATTCAGCTCACGCTGAGGTTGTTGTTAGAACGAGTTGATGACTCAACACGCAGCAGTCCTGCCCCTGCTGAAAACAACAAATCAAATGATAAGCAGTACATGACGTCAAACTGGGCCCGGGAGCTCGGCCCGATTAGAACCTCTGTCGGTCGGGTTCTAAAACTCGGGCTGACGCCGGCCCGAAAAGGCAAATGCGAACATGACGAACCCGGGTTAGAAGCCGGGTGGGGCCGGGCTGGGCCGGGGAGGGCTGTGCAGTGCGAAAATGGCTAGACACGAGACCTCGGCTGGATCATAACGGACGAGCTGGACAAGAGCCTCGTTGGGAACTTAAGACTTGACCTGACCTACGAGGCGATGTCGGGTCAGGTCCAGTCTCTGCTGCTTCTCGTTTGGTTCACAGAAACCGAATCAAACTGGGAGCGGACTTCTGACAGTTGGCCGATAAATTACTACTTAAACAAAACAAAAAAAAAAACACCATAAAACTGGGACAGATTTACCGTAACTGCCGGTGTGCAAGCCGCTACTTTTGTCTCACACTTTGTACCCCCCGGTTTATTTGCAGGTGATTCTTATTTATGCAATTTTTTTGCATAATTTTCCAAATTTATATATATATTTTTTTCTTTGACAGAGCTGGGCGCCGTCATTCTCCGATATGGAAGCACAAGCCATAGTGTTGTTCATTTGCGCATGTGCTAAATGCGCATGTGCCGATATCAGAAAGCGGTAAAAACTGCTAAATCCCAATACTTCTCTGATATCATTGCTTCAAACTCTCGCAATCCACAAGTTCTGTTCTCCACCCTAAACTCTGTTCTCCACCTCTCTGAACAATCACCCATGGAAGCCTCGACTGATCTGTGCGAGTACTTCAAACATTTCTTTTTAGATAAAATTGCGACCACCTCACCGCATTTCACCTCAATCTGTAACCCTATTCGACCACTTTAAACCAGTCTCTCTGTCTTCTCTAGAGCAGGTCATGTGCAACCTGAAACCATCTGGTTCCCCCTTTGATGTGGTCCCCCCTCTGCTCCTAAAGGAGGTTTTCCCACTCTAGGTCCCTCCATTCTCTCCATTGTAAATAGCAGTCTATCCTCGGGTGGGGTGCCAAAATCATTAAAACATGCTGCTGTTCAACCTCTCCTGAAAAAACCCAAACCTCAACCCTTCAGTAGTATCTAACTTCAGGCCTGTCTCCAGACTCCCATTTGTATCTAAACTTCTAGAGAAAATAGTTGAGTCCCAACTAAAGTGCTTCCTGGAGGATCACGCTATCCCCGAGCTATTCCAGTCTGGCTTCAAATCTCTCCACAGCACTGAGACTGCCCTACTGAAGGTTTTTAACGACATCTTCCTATCCACAGATACTGGTGACTCTGTGCTGCTTGTCCTATTGGACCTCACATCCGCTTTCGACACCATCGACCATGAGATCCTCATTGCTAGGTTGGAGCAGTGGGTGGGCATCACAGGGTCAGCTCTCAATTGGTTCAGATCCTACCTCTCTGACAGGTCCTTTTGTGTTTCCTTCAATGATTTTAGTTCTGCAGTGGCGGCTCTTAAATTCCGCAGGGGTCCATCCTGGGTCCTCTCTTGTTCTCCTTATACCTGCTGCCACTTGGTGCTATTTTCCGGAAACACAACATACCCTTCCACTTCTACGCCGATGACTGTCAAATTTACTTCCCCTAAGACAAAATGGTACAGGCTCTATTCAACCTCTGCTCGACTGCCTGGCTGACATCAGGGACTGGATGGCTTTAAATTTCTTAAGTTTCAATGATAAGAAGTCTGAAGCCATATTGTTCCTTCCCAATGACACAACCTCAAACCACTGCATTGACCTGTCTGCTCTACCCCTGTCTGAAAAACAAAAAGTCACAAATCTGGGAGTGATAATGGATCCTTCCATGAAACTCAACAGTCATGTAAATATGATCGTTAAATCCTGTTTTTTCCAGCTGAGGCGACTGTCTAAGCTGAAGCCCATATTATCAAAAAATAACCTGGAGACAGTAATTCACGCATTTATTACATCTAGGCTTGATTACTGCAATTCACTTCTGCTTGGCGTCAGTCAGGCCACCATTGCACGATTACAACTGGTTCAGAACGCAGCAGCCCGATTTTTAACCAGTACACGCAAAAGTGAGCACATTACACCAGTCTTGGCCTCCCTGCACTGGCTACTGGTTCATCTTCGAATCCAATTCAAAATTCTCCTGTATGTCTACAAATCACTGAACAGTCACGCCCCCGCCTATCTCTCGGATTTGATACACACATATGTCCCTCCACGTGCTTTGAGGTCAGAGGACCGGGTACTTTTAAGAGTTCCAGGAACTCTGTGACAGGGCCTTCTCTGTAGCAGGACCAAGACTCTGGAACGAGTTACCGCTGCTCGTCAGACAGGCCCCCTCCCTCTCAGTTTTCAAATCCTGGTTAAAGACTCACTACTATTCTGTTGCTGTCAACACTAGCTGATCTGTGTTTGGTTGTTTTATTTATGATCTGCAATGTTTTTATGTCTTTCGTTTTGTACTTCATTGTCTGTGTTGCCTGTTTGTTTGTTTGTTTAGCACTTTGGTTTGGCCTTGTTCCTGTTTAAAGTGCTTTATAAATAAAATGGTATGGTATGGTATGTGCTAAATGGAATACTTCCAGGTCGCACGGATCGCTGTTGAATATGCTAGATTAAGGAAAATGTACTAGTATAATTCTGTTTATGAAAAAGAACAGTCTTAATTTACTTAGAAAAGTACGTGTTCTATCTCCGCCAATTTTCATGTGGCTAATTTACGCCACTCGTATTTCTGTTAAAATTATTGACATATTTACGTCATGGTTAAAATGATATTAGGGGTGCACCAATAAAATGGCCGACCGATTTATCGGCCCCAATTTCCTTAATTTTGGGAAATCGGTTGGTACTTTCATGAAAAACTGATTTTACTGATTTTTTTTATTTTAACAACAATTGTCTAAACTTCATTTATATTTCAGAGCACATATTTCAGGCTGCACAGAAGTCTGTTGGAGTCAGTCTCCCAACCATCACAGACATTTACACTTCGAGATGCAGGAAAAGAGCCACGTGCATCATGAAAGACCCCACTCACCCAGCACACACACTCTTTGCCCCACTCCCCTCAGGACGGAGGTTGAGGAGCATCAAATGTAGAACCACTAGACTGAGGAACAGCTTCTACCCTGAGGCTGTTAGACTCATGAATAAATAAATAATAAGAATAAACACTGCAAAATATCACATCATGCTGATGCTGATCTGTTTTCTTGTTGCTGTGTTCATTTGTGACAATCTGCTCATACAGACTCATGTTCGTGCTGCTGTTTGTAATGATGTTTTTCTATTACTCTAGGGCTTAGTGTATTTCTAGTTGGATGTTTTTCTTAGTTATCCTAGATGTTATTACTGTTTTACTCTTACTTTTTGTTGTTTGATGCAACTGGGACCCTGTGTACAGTACATAATCTCATTTCATCACATGTACTACATGCGGTGCAAATGACAATAAAGACACTCTGACTCTGATATTTCAGAGCACTACATCATGGCCAGTTAAAACAAGTTTGTATTGTTTCTAGGATATTGTTCAAGGGTATGTTTTTCAATAAAATAATATTTAAAAATTGAAGGTGCATTGTGACCTTATAACAGTCAACATTGTCGATTATAAAACTAAATCAGACAATCGGTGCACTCCTAAATGATGTGCAGCTTCACCACTGAGCGGTGCTGTTTCACCATGAAAATAATCCATTCTTTATCTTGCAGGGTTTTTCCTCATTCAGTCCAGGCTGGAGGTCAGGTCTCATGATTTGCAACAGAAATCCAAGTGGTTTAAATTAGCTAGATGAAAATCGGCGAAGATAGAACACGTATTTTTCTAAGAAAATTAAAAATTTTTATTAAAAAACAACGGTGATCCATGCAGCCCGGAAGTACACTACAGATAGTGCTTCCGTAACAGATAGGGGAATGACAGGCGCTTGTGGCTCCCAGCACCCTGCCCCTCTTGAGGGCAGGTGTTTGTGACACAGAGAGAATGCCCTCAGGTAATCACATGTACAAGGCCTTTTGCTCATAGTTTCAAATTCACTACCATAACTCCACCCACTCTGTCATCATGTGACCAGAAGTCTAACCTGAATGACCAACAAGATTCTGTCATTGACCCATCCTCCAAGATACATGCGCATTAATGAGGCTTCCTGTTTACAGTAAGCAAAGTTTTTTTTAAAGCACTAAACTCTTCAGATTAGGGATGCGCAATATAAACAGTACACGGTAGAAACAATATAAATTTAGCCTATGATAGAGATCTGTCTTCTATCGGATAACAACAGAAAATCAAGGGTTGTCGGATTTAATCTTTACTTTTTTTACTTTAAAACTGTGCATAAGTGGTGTTGAAGTGTACAATCAAAGTTGTCAGAGTTAAAAGTTTTTTTTTTGTCGAAAGTTAAAGTAAGCGTTGGTCAGCTTTAGAGAAAGCTGCCCTCTGATCTGTGAACAGAACGCTGTGTTGTGTGATTTTACTGCGAGACCCTCTGGTCAAAGCCACAGAGGAAACTGGTTGCCTTGTCAGCTCTCCTTAAAGCTGAAGGAGACGCCCTCTAGAGGGTTGGAGGGTGAAGTGTTTTCAGTGTAAAATTCTGCTCTGTTGTTTGTTTGACAATATTGGAAACTGTTAAGAGTTAACAACATATTCTTTAGTTTAAAACTTATGGCTAAAACTACACAAGATATATTTTGCACTGTTTTGCACTACAAGAAAGAAGCCTAATGCTTGAGTTGTTAATTATTTAAAAACTCTCTGGACCTAGTAGTGAAATTTTCTTAATAGAGATTATTTTGTGGTAAAGCAGTTTTCAAAATAACTTATGGCAAAAGGACACCCTATGCTTTTTTTTTCATTCCTATTGCAAGTTTTATACCAAAAACATATCGTGATATATGTCATTATCGCCACCCTTCACAATACATATCGTGATATGATTTTTAGGCCATATCGCACATTCCTACTTCAGATCAGTTACTGGATTTCACGCCTCAAGCACACTTTGTTCATTCGTCAATTATGGAAAATGCATGGAGGATTTCTTGATGATCAGCTTTCAAATTAAAAGCCATCAATCTGACTGTCATAGAAGGAAACAGAGCTGCTGCACGTAAGCTCTGCACTGAAGAAGAGGACTTTCATGGTTTCAGTGCACAACCAAGAGGGACTTTGGTCGACTGTACTTTAAAAACATTTTTTTGCCATGTTAAAGCTGTCCCCCCTCCCCTGGGTCATGACGTGGGCTCTGCTAAGCAGAAGTCATCTAAGCAGTCAAGTCTGTACATATTTCAATAAAAGTTTTTTAATTATTTCTGTGTCTGTAAATATGTGTTTAAATACCGGGATCTCATTTTAAGCGCACATCTGAAAATTAAACTGAGTGGAGACAATGAACCCGAGGGGCTGTTCCCACTTCCTCCCCCTTACACGAGTTCAGCAGAGGAGAAGTGTGACTGGGGCTTTAGTGTATGTTGAAAGCAAGCCATAGTCTGTGAACACCGTCAAGTGGCTGATTCTGGTACTACAGCAAGAAAACAGCACTGATGGAGCTGAGACTTTCATTTATTGAACAGTGGATATCTGCCACTCAACAGCCGGGGCGTCTTATTCAAGTACAAAATTCAGATTCATCTTATATTTAATATGTGTGGCTTAAAGACAGGTGTGTTCTGTAGCTCGAGAATTACGGTAACTCTTGCAGGCAAAAACAAGTCACGTATCTTAACGTGAACCCGTGCACGTCAGAGCAGCCGTTTGTTTTCTCGTCTGGTTTTGAAGGAGATCGTTGGTACCCATGTGACAAAAGACATCCGGTGATGGAATTACCTGTCTCTATGTGCCGTTTACTGTCTGTTAGCAAAATATCTCATTGAACACTAGACGGGGTTTAACGAACCTCTCGGAAAGTAATCTTCTACAGTTGATTAACTTTGAGTCGACCTAATTCAAGATGGCTGCCACAGCTGAACGACCTCAGCCAACGCAGACAGGGCTTTAACTCAGTTTATAGATACGGAGGTGAAACTTGTTATGGTAGTAGCTGAGAGTCATCAATACTCTGAGCTCTAATCAAGCTAAATCTTTGAACCGACATGAAAAGCTGCGATAAGAACCGTCACCAAATTCTGTCCATCGATTTGAACCGGGTTGAAGGATTGTAGTAAAAAGTGCAACTAAGAAATAACTGATGATGATGATGATCCAGAGCAACGAACAGGAAGTTTGTCTTTCGTTTACGTTTTTCTTCAGTCGGTTCCAATTCTGCAGAGCAAGGCTCTGGAAAAAGTCATTCATGTTTCATCTGAATATATTCCTCCTTACATCTGAAGAGAGTCAGTTTTCATCTTCTGATAATATAATTATTGACTGAGTGAGAAAACATCTTCAGTGCTCATCAGAGTTTAAAGGACGTCTGATGTCCAGAGGACTGTTTGAGGTGGAGTCGTTCAGAGCGGCGTGAGGGGTGTGTGAAGTGGTTCTTACTCTCGGGCACATCCTGTTGGTCTGTGAAGTCATATGGGCTGTAGGCCTCGCTGCTCTGAGAGCCACGCCGCCCCCTGCAGGACACAACAGGAAGTGTTAGCCGGAGCAACGAGGGCAGTGTCAAACCTGTTCCCGTCTGCGGCGTTACCTTTTCTGTGTCCTCTGTGAGGGCTGCGTCGACGCCGCCTCCTCCTCGTCTTCCTCTGATCCAGAGTCCCGATCCTTCCTCGAGCGCTTCTTCTCCTTCTCGAGAACCTGCCGGGTTAAGAGAACCAAGACGTTCCAGAGAAGCCCTCACCACGGCCTGGCGTCCAGGGCCACACAAATGGAGCAAACCTTTTTGAAGTAGGCGAACTGGACGAGCTCCACGGCCACCTCCGTGTCCTCCAGCTCCACGGCCTTGCTCATGCGGGCCTTGGCGTGCGCCGTGGACAGACGGATCAGGGTCTCCAGCGTACGGGCGGTCACCGGAGAGGTCTGAGCGCAGAGACCGGGGTCAGAATACTTTTGAGTTTTTACTTGGTGACGTCTGAAGCTCTGCTCACCCGGGCCAGGTCCGCTCCCAGCTGCTCCTGGCTCCTCAGCCTCGAGTACTCCTCTGCGATGTGATTGGCTGCCTCCTCCGTCAGCACGGGGGTGATGGCCTTGGCGATGTGGATGTACTTCCTCATGAACTCTTTGCTCACGATCTTGTCCCTGGAACAAAGGAACAGTTGAACACTTGTGTCTCCTGCACCTTTGGGTTGAAGTGAAGATGCTCTGAATGACGGACTTCTTCTTCCTGCTCCCGTGCAGCAGGTTGTTGTGCTTCTCGTAAATCTGCAGCTCCTCGTGCTCCTCGCCCAGTGCGTCCGGGTCATCTGTGGCCAGAACATCTACCGTCCCACCCAAAGCCATGGCTGCAGGACACACACGAGACAACCGTGAGATGTTTGTCGTGCTGCAGAATGAACACGGTCGTGTTCTGAGACTCTGGTACCTGCTCCCTCCTGCTCCCGGGGGTCACGGTAGCGGTGCATCCTCAGCACATGGTCTGAGATTTCCCGGTCCTGCTCGGGGTCCATCTGATCCAACATGATGAAGAGGAGGTCGAAACGTGACAGCAGGGAGTCCTGCAGGCCGATGTTCTCCATGGGGGTTTTATACTGATTGTACTGCAGACGAGCACGGAGAACGTGTTTAACAAACAAAGGGTCAAATCTGCACCAAGACAAGGACACGGAGGAGGTCCAGTCCTTGTTTGATGGGAACTCTCAAACATGATGGAGGAAACCTTCTCATACGTCAATTCAACTCAAATGTACAAATCTCC
>JBBPBX010005016.1:51275-62711 GCA_038048925.1 Garcialebias charrua
ACAGCATTTAGCCGTTAGCATGTTATGTACTGTCTCCTGTTTGGGAACGTAATGGCTTTCTTGACGAGCGCACATCCAAAGCTGTGTGGACGTTGTTTTACAAGACTGGATCTGCAGCAACACGTCTAACGTGAACGCGCTGGAAACGACGTCACCAGAACGTGAACGAAGAAACAGCAGCTGTTGCTGAAACTGCGCTACAACAACAGCTGCATTAAAAATACTTCATCAGGTGATTCAGATCGGTCCAGAGCAAAAACACAAACTGTATGAGTTTTTAAATAACTGAATCTAAGTCTGAATGTTGTTTTATGCGCAGGCTTTAAAGTTACTGAGCGTCGCTATGAGACATTCATCACGTCAACACTTCAGTCAAAAAGTTCAGCTCTTTATGAAAAAACTAAAACTGATGTCAACAAGCCCTGGAGCTGATTTAAGGCCTGCCCTAATGATGAGTGAGATTCAACCGTTCAAGAGGTATTGTTCTTTTATTATAATTATAATAATAATAATTATTATTTAAAATCATAATCTTATTAACTTGTTTTTTTTTACCTCTGTGTTTTATTTCCAATGTTGGACAGAGGCTAGCATCTCTTCCACTTCAGGGACAGACATCCACCAGAGATCACCTGCAGCTAAGAAGTGTGTGATGACTGAACTGAACTCTGAACTTTTCCAGGACCTGTCCCACTTGGAGGAGCAGGTCCAAGCGGTTGTGAGTAATGAGGACAAATACAGCTACACTGCTGCTACTGGACAAAAACTTGATTAGTTAGATCATAAACAGTCTGTTGCTGCTTATTGTTCTGGTTCTGACTGTTATTGTACCGTATTTATTAAGATTTTTATTATTGTTAATATACAGTAGTTTATTTATTGTAGAGTGCTGTTTATTTAAAATATCATCCAAATGGGTCACTTTTATTTATTACTACAATACAATACAGTACAAATTTATTTTTGGCATATTTTCAAAATAAACATTTTGTAAGTCTTTATTTTGTCTTTTTTTTTTGTGTACCGAAAATAAACCGAACCGAAATGTGATTTTAGCGTACCGTTACACCCCTACCTATACATTCCACAAATAAATTCAACAGATGTAGCCTGGTTAAAACCAGACCCTTGTCCTTCACTTCGCTTTGTACTAGGGTCTGGGATTTCTCCCATAGACAACGATTTCTCCGGTCGATTTTTGACCGGACCAATCAGAGAACAGAAGGCGGATTACCGGACCAATCAGAGAACAGAAGGCAGAGTTTTGAACGACGTCGACTGACGTCGTCAGTTAAAATGGCTGCCGCCACGAAGGAATTTTCATGAAAACAAGGTAAAAAACTATTATTTCTTTGCTGAGAAAAAATATATTTCATAGCTGACGTTATATCAGAAGTGTTCCTGAGCTTAACAGTTCCTAAATCAATTCACGAAATGGTCAAATCTGCTGGATTTAAATTGTTTCGGTTTGACATTTTCCAAACAGCCTCGGGTGCGCTACGAAAATAAATGATAAAAAATCGAATTTTATCTCAAATGTTTCATCTAGGCCAACAGTCAGTAAATTAGAGCCATATAATTACACACTGGTAGCAGAAAAAATATCCACCGAGTGGTTTCTGAGCTATTTATCTGATAGCCTGGACCTCGCCAGGCTAAACTAACAAAACTCCGCCTTCTGTTCTCTGATTGGTCCGGTCAAAAATCGACCGGAGAAATCCTTGTCTATGGGAGAAGTCCCAGACCCTAGTACAAAGCGAAGTGAAGGACAAGGGTCTGGTTTTAACCAGGCTTCATTCATTCATTCAACATTTATTTATACAGGCTAGCCTAGTTGAGTCATGGGGACTCATTTACAAGAGGGACCTGTTTCACTCACACCAAACAACCATCCACTCTCACACTCACACCTAGGGTCAATTTAGAGTCACCAATCAGCCTAACATGCATGTTTTTGGTCTGTGGGAGGAAACCGGAGTACCCGGAGGAAACCCAGATGAGGATATCAATCAATTTTTGGAGAGTAACATTTCCAAAACTAGACAGTAGTCAATCATCAGAACTAGACTCACCATTAACATCAGATGAACTCCGTAAATCCATTAAAAACATGCCTAATAAAAAATCTCCTGGCCCAGATGGCTATCCAGCAGAATTTTATAAAGAATTTTGGAATATACTGGAACCAATATTTCACAGAATGTTACATGAGTCAGAAGAAAATGGCAGACTTCATACACATATGAATTCAACCAACATTAGTCTCCTATAAAAACCAGGCAAAGACCCAGTATTGCCTACCAGTTATCGTCCCATCTCTCTTATTAAAGCTGGGGTCTGCGATATTTGAACTCTCTGGGACTCTCTGGGACTTAGAAATATTTTCAGCGCAGAAAAGCATTCTGCTCCCTCCCCTCAGAGCTATATATGACTCTGAGGGGAGGGAGCACAGTCCGTGCTTCTGGTGAACTTGGGATCTGCTCCGCCCCCTGCTTCTGTCTGCTCAGAGCTGCTGCGATATTCTGTGTTTATGGAAATAAAACCTTCTAATAAAATATAATAAAACCATGGAGCGCTAGTCCTACAACACAAAATCCAGCAGACACCAGCAGAGGTTCACGAAGCAACGTTTGGACATGATTTAATTCGCTCGTGACTTCCTCTGTCAGCGCTGGTCTGGAATGTGTGGAATGCTCCACCTCCTCCTGTCTGCGCTGCGATATTCTGTGTTTATATGATAATATAACTGTTAAAAAAATTAATAAAACCACGAATCACTCATCCTACAACACAAAATCCAGCAGACACCAGCAGAGGTTCACGAAGCAACGTTTGGACATGATTTAATTCGCTCGTGACTTCCTCATGTCGCTGCGCTGCTGGTCTGGAATGTGTGGAATGCTCCACCTCCTCCTGTCTTTGCGCTGCGATATTCTGTGTTTATTTGATAATATAACTGTTAAAAAAATTTAATAAAACCACGAATCACTCATCCTACAACACAAAATCCAGCAGAAATCATCAGAGGTTCACAAAGCAACGTTGGACATGTTTTAATTCGCTCGTGACTCGTGACAAATCCATTTCCTCATGTCTGTCAGTGAAGGATGAAGCGATCACTTGGCTTTTGGCAAAAAAACTAAATAAAAGTCCAGCTCTGGGATAAAGAAGGGATATTTAATACATTTTGTGTCACATAAAAAACAGTCCTGCATCGCTTTGCAATCCTTTTAATGAGAACGAGCTGCGGCTGGGACAGGTGGGGGCGTGGGTTGGGGCGTGACAAACAACTCTGTTTTTATTGGCTGTCAGTGTCCTGGTCACTCTTGTGTTTTCAGTGTTTTTATAAATGCTGATAGAGAAGCAAGGGGACAATAGATTTTTTCAGAGATTACTTGGTCTAACATCAGTTTGTCAGTAGATAGTGACTGAGTGAAGAAATATGTTAAAAATATATTGTTTGAAAAGTTACAGACTACATTACAATCTTACATACTATAGCTTTAATGTCGATGTTAAAATAACTTGTAAAGCCCTCTCTAAAAGATTAGAGAAGATAACTCCTTTCATTATTCATCCTGATCAAACTGGATTTATAAAAGGAAGACACTCGACCACAAACACTCGCAGATTATATAATTTAATAGAGTATTCATATAGTAAAAATATTGAATCAGCTATTTTACCTTTAGACACAGAAAAAGCATTCGATAGAGTACAATGGAATTTTTTATATGCTACCTTGATTAAATTTGGATTTGGAAACTATTTCATTAATTGGTTAAAATATTATATAGCTCACCAAAAGCATGTGTCAGGACAAATAATCAAATATCTTCAAGCTTTTGTTTACAGAGGGGCACCAGGCAGGGATGCCCACTTTCACCTGCACTATTTGCTATTTTTATCGAACCTTTAGCAGCAGCAATAAGGCAAACTGCTGATATAAAGGCATACAGTGTAAAAATATAGAACATAAAATTAGTCTTTATGCTGACGATGTTTTACTTTTCCTTCAAAACTCAGAAAACTCAATATCTAATGTTATCGAATTAATAAACTCGTTCTCAAAAGTTTCAGATTATTCTATAAATTGGTCAAAATTTACAGCTCTTCCAATAAATTGCATGTTTAATACTTCCTTCAATGAAAGACTAAAATCAGGTAACATTACATACTTGGGTATTAACATTTCTCCTAGATTGGAAGACTTACTAAAATGAAATCATATACCACTTTTAAAGAAAATTGAAGACGATCTTACTAGATGGAAATCTCTACCCATGTCACTTATGGGAAGAGTTGCCTCAGAAAAAATGATGGTCCTGCTGAGAATAAACTATTTATTCTCAATGTTTCCAAATAAACCTTCAACTGAATGGTTTAAATCCCTGGACTCTTTCATATCTCACTATATGAGATAATATGAAAGTACTCTTTCATATCTTCAAAGAGTACTGGACTCTTTCATATCTCACTATATCAGATAATATGAAAGTAGCTAAGGTCGTTCCTCTTTTTAAAAATGGCGATAAATGTGTATTCAACAATTATAGACCTATATCCTTGTTACCACAGTTTTCAAAAATTCTTGAAAAACTATTTGTAAACAGACTAGACCAATTTATAGATAAACAAAATATTCTAAGCAACAGTCAGTATGGGTTTAGATCAAAAAACTCTACATCAATGGCTCTCATGGAATTAATGGAACAAATAACTACTGCTGTCGATCAAAAACAACACTGTATCAGTATCTTTGTTGATTTAAAAAAAGCATTCGATACTATTGATCACACCATTCTCCTTGAAAAACTGAACAAATATGGTATTAGAGGACCAGCATTACAGTGGGTATCTAGCTACTTAAAAAATAGGAAACAATTTGTACAAATAAATGATGTAAGATCTGACCTCTGTAATATCACATGTGGAGTTCCCCAAGGCTCTGTACTTGGACCAAAGCTTTTTATTTTATATGTGAATGACTTGGTAAATGTGTCAGGACTCCTTAAATGTGTACTTTTCGCAGATGATACCACTTTTTTCTGTTCAGGTGAAGATATAGAACAAATGTTAGAATTGATAAAGACAGAATTTGTCAAGATACAAACTTGGTTTAAAATAAATAAATTATCATTAAATCTAGAGAAAACTAATTACATGATATTCGGTAATAGAAAGAAAACTGTCGATGTTCCACTCAAAATTGAGGATGTTGAGATTTGTAGAGTGAATGAGGTGAAGTTTTTGGGTGTTATCATTGATGACAAACTGACATGGAAACAACACATAAATTCTGTAAGAATAAAAATAGCTAAATCGATAGCAGTACTGTACAAAGTCAGAGACCTATTGAATGATAAAGCTCTGTATTTGTTGTATAACACAATCATTGTTCCACACTTAATCTATTGTATTGATGTTTGGGGGAATGCGTGTAAAACAATCACAAAGCCTATTTTTGTATTACAGAAAAGAGCTGTAAGAATTATCACTAGAAAGCATTACCGTCATCCATCAAGTACATTATTTTATCAACTAAAATTACTGAAGTTCCATGATTTGGTAGACTATAATATTTTATCAGTTATGTATAGAGCTCAAAATAATGCATTACCTTTAAATATCCAAATGCACTTTGTTAAAAGACAAAGTTGTTATAATCTTAAGGGAACAGAGTTGTTTGTAAAACCACAATTCAGAACCAGTTTGAAGGGACGTTCTACCTCAATTCAGGGAATTAGATTATGGAATGGCTTGGAGAATGTAGTTAAAAATGCCAAGTCAATGTTTACATTTAAAAAAATGATCAAAACAAATATGTTAAAAAAATATATGTGAAATAACGTAATGTGTATTGTATTAGTTAGAAAATTAGAAAGTGTTAGTCATTTTGTACTGTATTAGTATTAGTTAGAAAACTAAAAAGAATTAGTCATTTTGTACTGTTGGTTGAAGAATATTATTGTTTAACCTGATTGTTGGAAAAAGTTGGTTGAAGATTATTATTGTTTACATGGTTTGACTACTGTTGTTTAATCTGATTGCTGGAGATAAGGGGCAGATATAATAAGATTTATTCTTCTTTCTGCCACCTTTCATTTTTTTACATTTTGTACACTATCATTATGAGATTGCCTTGTATTGTTTCTTTTGTAAAAAAATGAACAAATTTAATAAACATAAACATAAACATAAACATATCTAAATTCCTTTGGAAAAACAAAACCCCACGTATTAGCTTAAAAGCATTACAGAAATCTAAAGATACAGGAGGATTAGAACTTCCCAACTTCTATCACTACTATATAGCCAATAGGTTACAATATATCTCAAAGTGGTTAAATCCAAATGCATTAGATGTAACTTGGATAGACATAGAACAAACTTTATGTAATAATATTAGGATTTCAGATCTGCCATTTATTAGCACAAATATAAAAAAAACTTGTTTGCTTTAAAAGTACAGTATCAGTATAAGCTCATCTCTGATGGCATGGAGGGAGTATCTGAAAATGACAAAGTCTTCACTACTCCCATGCAGACAAACACCCATCTGGAACAATCCTGACATACAGCAAGAAAATAATATGTTAAATTTCCCAGGTTGGAGAGTTAAAGGAATTGAATGTCTGGAACACATATTTGATGGTGTAGACTTTATTCGATTTAATGAATTAATAATACAATATGACATTGACAATAAATACTTCTTAGAATATCAACAAATTAAGTCTATTGTAAAAAAGAAATTTAAGCTTAATAAAACATTGTTAGAAACACCAATATGTGTGTTAGAGTTCATTAATCTTAAACCCCCAAATTATTATCTAAAATATACAAGAAATTGTCTAGAATCGATGGCTCCATAACGCTACTTGTTGCAAAATGGGAGACAGATTTATCAATCAACTTTGACCAAAACACCTGGTCTCAAATATGTTTAAAAACATTTAAAATAACTAGAATCTCCAATTTACAATTAATACAGTATAAAGTTCTCTATACAGTACATTATACAGGTCAGCGAATGTTTAAGATGGGATTTACATCATCTAACAACTGCTCACAGTGCACAGGCAATATACCTGATGATTATATTCACACACTCTGGTTTGTCCACTTGTTCAGAGATTCTGGGTCCACCGTCCAGGTCTGTGAGACTTGTCTAAATGTCTGAAATGTAATATTCCACTCTCTCCAACTGTTTGCTTATTGGGTATCTCTGAAGATGTTACACTATTTAATAATACATCCCGCATGATTTTCATTGCCTTATGCATCGCAAAGAAAACCATACTCCTGAATTGGAAAAATAAAAATAATCTTAGCATTAATCAGTATAAAAATCTTCTGTAGATCATATTAGTCTTGAAACAGCATCTGCCGACACATCGGATCAATCTCTCTGGCATTCTTTGATCGGCTCCGTTACATAGTGGGGGTGAGGGTCTGGGATCTGGCCTTGTGGGGCATTGGGGCTGGTATGGGGGGTGTCAGGGTTTGGGGCACCAGGGGGGTTGCCGGAGGCTGGGCTGTTGGGGATATCTGGGCAGGGGGGCACTGCTTTTGCCCTGGTGAGGACCTGGGTGGTTGTGGGGGATGTCTTCTGATGTCTGCATGCTGGCCCTCAGGTGGTCTGTGGTGGCGGTCATGGTTCACCAATCGGTGGCCTAGTTGTGCTGGGGTGGGTTCGGGGTGGGCACCATGGGCTTGGGGTTCTGGGGGCGTGTCATCCCCGGGCTTGGGCCTGGTGGGGGATCTTGGGCTCTGGCAGGCAGGTTGACGGGCTTTGGGCTGGCTTGCGCTTTGGTGCCCGGCTCTGTTTCATTGGTTCGACTGACCTGTTGAGTAATTTCATTGTCTGATTTTTTTATACCTTTATTTATACAGGTTGTCTCACTGAGTCACGAGGACACCCCAAGTATTGGACAGCTATGTGAGCAACCGGGTGTGACAAAGCTAAATATTTTTGATGGCAGGAAGTTTGTTAGCCTGTCAAAATAAAATCCATCAATTAGCCGCAGCATTGTATCCACTGTGTTCAAAACCTGTTAAAAAATTTGCGACTTGTAGACCAGAAATTATGGTAACTACACTTTAGGCAGCCAAATGTACAAGTACCACCACAAGCCGTTTTCGCATTGCACGGCCCTCAACGGCCCGGCCCGCCCCTGGTTGGCCCAGAGCCCGGACTGGCCCGCCCCCGCTCATTACGCATTGTCCGGAGAGCCGCCTTGAAGTGGGTGGGTCGTTCTCTTGAAGTGGGTGTGGCGTTCTCTTGAAGTGGGTGGGAAGTTCTTGTGTGCACGCTTACAGTGTTTTAAGAGAGGAGACGCCGCTAAAAAATATGTGTTAGCTGAATATATATATTAGTGTTTCTGAGTTTAATTTTTGTTAATAACTGATTCCAAATCAGCTTATGTTAGAACGTAAATAACACGAAGCGCGCACCAATACAGAGCATTTCCGCCTTTCAGCGCGAGCTGAATTTCATTAAAATATAACTAATATTCTGTAACTCCTGCGTGTAGCCTGGATGTTACGTGGGGCGAATCCTTTATAGGAAAAGTGGACTCCTAAAATTACCAATACGAATCTGTGGCTGAGTGGTTAGGACGTTCGCCTTGTACTTTAAATTTTATCTTGACCCGGGGAAGCGGGTTCGCGTCCCACCTGGTTCAAGTTATTTTACGTTTGTCTTTTATTGGAGAAAATAAAAAGAAGGAGTTTGTGTTATGCCTGTGGTTAACACAAACTCCTTTATTTTCTCCAATAAAAGACAAACGTAAAATAACTTGAACCAGGTGGGACGCAAACCCGCTTCCCCGGGTCAAGATAAAATTTAGAGTACAAGGCGAACGTCCTAACCACTCAGCCACGGATTCGTATTGGTGATTTTAGGAGTCCATTTTTCCTATAAAGGATTCGCCCCACGTAACATCCAGGCTACACGCAGGAGTTACAGAATATTAGTTATATTTTAAAATCCTGGCTACGGGCAAGAGTTAGAGAATATTAGTTATATTTTAATGAAATTCAGCTCGCGCTGAAAGGCGGAAATGCTCTATATGGGTGCGCGCTTCGTGTTATTTACGTTCTAACATAAGCTGATTTGTAATCAGTTATTAACAAAAATTAAACTCAGAAAAACTAATTCAGCTAACAATTTTTTTAGGGGTTTCTGTAGTTAAATTTTAATGAAATTCAGCTCGCGCTGAGGTTGTTGTTAGAACGAGTCCAGCCCCTGCTGCAAACAACGAATCAAATGTGAGCAGTACATGACGTCAAACTGGGCCCGGGAGCCCGGCCCGATCAGAACCACGGTGGAGATGGTTCCAAAACGAGGGCGGACCCGGGGCGGAAAAGGAAAATGCGAACATGCCAAACCCGGGTTAGAAGGCGGGGCGGGGCGGGGCGGGCCGGGCCGTTGAGGGCCGTGCAATGCAAAAACGGCTACAGAGAGCTGATGTGGTTCCAGACCAAATAAAAACATTACTGTATTTAATGAGTAAGTGCCAAAAGCAGGTAAAAATCTGAGCCTTGGATTTTCTGGAAACAGACTGAAAATAATTTCTACTGAAAAATAACTTCTGCTTTCAGTTTTGACCAGTAACATGCTCATAACCACAACGTCACACTTCAGCTCAGGACGAGGGCTACAGCTGTAAATACTACAGCTCCACTGTATATGAAATTGTTTACTGGTGCTACAGTTACAGTCCTGTACCACGTGCTGCCCTCCTTGACTTGCAAGTCTTGACCCTGAATCGTTTACAGTGATGACAACTCAGTGACAGTCAGAAACGCATCCGAGACTTCTCAGCTCAAACACTTTATCATCCATATCCCCCCCGGTGTTTCTGCCTGAAGGCCACAGATAAGACAAACCTGTCTCAGCCACGAGAGCCATGGAAACTTCCCTTTGTCACAACACAGAAATGTTTACTTTGGAGAAAACACCCAGATAGTGAAAAGTAAAAATAAAATAAAACATATAAAAGCCACTTTTCCCAGGCAATCAGCTTAATGCTGCTCTGGAGTAGGATTGTTAAACTAAGCTGAGGGGCTTTACTGGAATCATAACACTTTTGGTTTATTTTTAGCGTTTTTTTGCGCACTTTTTGCATCAAGAAAATAAAGAGCTTCCACTTTCTCTCACGTGGTTTATAATATCGTGGGCTGCAGCGCTGGAATTCTTCCGCTTCCTGGTTATCAGACGACTCCGAGGCATTATTTTGTGTACGTTTCAGGCGCTAATGACGTATGTGCATGTATCAAATGTCACCCAGCTGAGTCTTGATCCAGTCTTGGCATAACCATCACGCCCTGAATCAACTGCAAGCAGTCAAAATTTTATGTTCAACCAACCTGAATGGTCATGCTAAGCACAGCAAAATAACCTGAATTTGCACATTATGCATGCTTAAATGGTAATGCTACTTGAATACAGTAGATAGATCTCCCAGTAAGATCTTGTCAGCATAAAGTGCAAATTGAAGGAGTGGCACAAACAAATAGCAGGAGATTACCTGTTCTAGCTGTTGTAGTGCCCTTTAGCACAATGCTGATCCCCACTTGGGTAATGAATGACTGCAGAGTAAACCAAGCTCCTCGACCCATCCAGAGCCATGCAACGTTATTAAACCAGTAAATCACCCGAGCATGAGCCTCTACACACTGATCTGATGACTTCTGCTCCTGCAGTCAGTCAAGCTATATATCTAGTGAGCTGTTTATTCATTTCACCTTGACTTTTTGGCTCCATAAAAAAGACAGCAAAGCAGAACTAGCTGTAAATTAAACAGAAAAGCAGCCGCACAGAGTAAAAAAGCATGATGTGCATTGTTCAGCTGACTTAAAACCGATGAAGCCAACATTTTGTGACAAAAATAGAAATCTCAATTGGAGTACCGGTAGATTATTTGATCTTAGCAGCTTTTTTCATTTAAAGTCTCCTTGTGCAGCGTTGCACAACCATTTTTTGTTGTTGTTGCTGCTGCAGGAGTTAGTTAAAGAGACAAAACAAGCACATGAAATGTTACATCTGCAACAGATGACAGTTATTTTAGTCAGTTACTGTGTCTCTAAAGCATTTTTCTGACAGTCTCCTTAAGATTTCCACTAAAACACGCCAAGTTTATTCAGTCGGCATCAGTCCAAGCCCTGCATGTTGACTCTCAAAGTAAATATTAACCCATCTCTGCTGCCTGGCCATAACACAAAGCAAAGCAAACATGTGGCTGTGTTGTGATGATGTTGTGGTTGCAGCTGGTGGATTGGAGAATAAAGGGTCACCAAATGGGTCATTGCAAATGACTGAGCCTGTTAAATGGTCCATGTGTAATACAGTATGCTGTTGAGTGTATAAGTCATTAAACAAGCCCCTGAGCATGTGAACACGACTCCTGAATACAGTATATATATATATAT
>JBBPBX010005017.1:6226-18466 GCA_038048925.1 Garcialebias charrua
TCTACCTTACATAAAGACTGGGAGACAGACGTGTTACAGAGGGTGTGCTGATGAAGTAGTAAGCCTCAGTTTGGAGTTTGAGGGTGGATTTTTTTTTTATGTCACTGCTAACCCAAGCCAAAACACCCACTACTAAATAGAGCAGGAAAGGAACTCCCACTCCATCATGTGTGTGTGTATGTGTGTGAGAGAGAGAGCTCTTGACAGTGGGAAGCTGAAATGTAATTGCTGACACTGTCCAGAGGATTGAAGGTAATGAATGTAGCTGCTTACAGGCTTCTTCAGCTGGGCCTGGGGCACTTCCTGTGTGTGTGTATGTGTGTGCGCGCACACACTTGCATCTCTGTGGTTCAGGTAACAGTCATGTTGCAAGGACCTTCATCTCATTATGGGGTCACGTCTCTTTTCTGTGGACATAAAGCAAGTCCCCACAATTTAGTTGTAGTTATTTTTTCATTCAACCTTTATTCAGGCAGGTTAATCCCATTGAGCCTCGAGGACTCATTTACAAGAGAGACTTGGTTTAGACAAAGAATGATGACAACAATGGACAACAGTGACAACAGTAGACAATCATAAAAGTGGCATACAGATTTTTTTTAACAAGATAAAAATAAGATGGCAAAAAAGTAGTGAGAACAGTTAGAACACCCGCTTTGAATGTTATCAACCATTAAATGGCCATTATCAGTTACTGTATTATCATCCCCATACGTAGTGGTCAGACTGCCCCTCCTGAACCTCCTATTAGGTGTAAAGGTGTGTTGTCACCGTTGTTAGCGATGACAGCTGGCTCCGTCTTAAGCTACGTGTTAAAGTTTAAAGTAAAGGGTCTGGCGTTAGATTTAGGGTCTTGGTTAGGTTTAGGCACAAGGGTAAGGGGGTTAGGTTTAGGGTTGGTCCTCTGGGTCAGGTGTAAGGTTAGGTTTAGGAAAACGGTTACATAAGCTGAAAAATACAAAAAAACAATACTTCCGGGTTTATGGAAACACGCTGCCTACTCACAGCGATAATAACGCTGATAACATTATTTTTAAACATGCTAGGAGGTAGATTGGACAGTTTTGCCGCTACTGTATATATGGGGATGATAACAGCTAATAACGCCCACTGTATGGACTGACAACATCCGAAGCCACTGTATAGGACACGCTTTGAAGTTGTATGTTAGACAAGTAACACACTGTAGAAAATGTGTTTGTGTGCATCTGTGTTCGTGAGGTCAAGTAAAACTCTGCATTGATGGTAATGAAGGAAGTTTATTGTTTTGTGTTTGTATGTGTTTACATATAAATTTACATTACATTAACCATTTGCAGTGTTGGAAATAAGTGGCCTGTAACTTTAGTACTAAAAATATTTGGGGAAGAGGAGATTCAATGATGTTGTGTTGAGTTTTTAGTAGTCACTGTTTTACCTGCTTGAGACAGCAGTCAGAGCAATCTGGGTTTGCAAAATCTGAAGTCAGGAAGAAGTTCTTATAAACAGGTCAAACTGTTTTCCATTTAAAAACTATTCACATTTGAAACATTTTTAGCACTTTGAGCAAATGTTTCATCAAGTCTTATGCCACTTTTTCTACAAGACAGTTGTTTACCGTGTCGTTATCTAGACAATCATGCTTATGTTGCATTTATGGATGGGAATCTTTAGGCATTTCACAATATATATCAATTATGATTCAGAGGCCTGAGGTGATGACAAATGAATGGTAATGATGTTGCCCCAGCCAAACATCGCACCAGGCAGTGGGACAAGTTCAGAGGGGGAAAGACATTTCATCATGGCCGCCCTCCGGACGCTAATTAGCCTCATCCAAAATCACCTCCAGCTCAAGAGAGCCCATTCTAGACTGTTTTTCACACTGACAAGAAGGTGATTTGTTTGATTTGTTTTCTTTACATCTTATTGCACTCCTGTTTTTTGTGTTGCACAAAAGTGTCATTTGTTCTACATTACCTGGTTATTTGAAGTTCATGTTGGATTGTAAAAAAAAAAAAAAATCCCACTGTACATGTACTTATATTTTATTTGCTTCTTATGAATGTATCTTTATTTGAATGTACCAACGTTGCTTGTGATCTATGTATAGATTGCTGCTAAGTGATGGTTATTTATTCTCTGTTCATGCGGCTGAGGACACCCTTTTCTTTCCTGGGGGGACTATGTAACAGTCAGTATGTATACTGCAGTTGTAGTACCTTCCCAAAGCACAAGAGGGCACCTCCTTTATTTTATATGTCATGACTCACCACAGAAGTCAGCAGACAATAGCTGGGAGCTGGACCGTGTGTACACGTTGGCTGCCCTGCTCAGCCTCAGTAACGAAGTGGTGAGGGATATACGGACTATCTTCTAAATATTCATGTATGAATATTAGGCTTAGCGCCGTGGAGACCTGGCATTGTATGGTTTTCTAAGCAATATAATAAAAGTACCAGTGGGAATCAACGTTTGTTTGCTCTTTTCCAAGTTACGCACGAGCACATGCTGCTAATGCTAAGCTAGCTCTCCTCCCACACAGTGTGAAACTATGTACTGTAGTCTCTGTAAGTAGGTCTAGGGGGAAAATATTGGTGTTGGTATCGGTTATTGGCCAAATAAGTTTTAACATATCGGCATATCGACTAAAAATTAAATTTTGTGCATCCCTACTTGTTTTGTTTAGCTAATAGCTAATAGTCCAAATAAATTCAGTTTATATCTTATATTTAGGGAACAGCAGCCAAATGCTACATTTGAAGAGCTACAGCTAAAAAAAGTGTTGGGTTAGCGAAGCTGTTTATTAGTCGTTCAGGAATTGACTTACTAATTAACAAGATAGTTAATGGCTGTTCAAACACTTATATTCCTATTTAATTGACATGAACAACACACTTTCTTCATGTATTGACTTGTAAAATGTAATTTGTCTTAGTATGATGTAGCTCAGCATCAGGTGTCCTGAAAGGCACTTTTAAATAAAATGATTATTATTATTATTATTATAAAGCAGCTTTTAGATGCTTTCTTGTGTTGATCGAGAGTTTTGCTAATAATCATTGTCTCATTTATCAGCTGTTTGGCCCGTGTACAATCATTATCATGTAGCCTAGGTGTCTCTGTGTGATGTCGTTTTATTTATTGGACAAAGTTACACAAAGTTCCCCTCTCTGTAACTACCCACGGCTGAACCCTGAGCCTAATGCAGTCCGGTTCTTCATTCTTTTGGGCTCCACTTTGCTCAGTTTCACTGATTTCACTATGATTGTGAGCACAATGTGCCAAAGCAGCAGCTGTGCCGATCAGGCTTTCATATTCCATTTCAGAAGTCGGGTTGGCATTAAAAAGGGATTTGTGGGCAGAGAGCGGAGGCTGGTCCTGGCGGGAGGGGGCAGATGATGATGAGGCTGCCATCTTTGCCACATGGGAATCCGGTGGAGACTCAGTTTAGATTAACTTTCCACTTAGTGAACATTGTGTCACTTACAATATGGTCATGTCTGCTGCTCCGGAAATCGACTTGACAGGTGAATCTCTTGAGACGTGTTTGTCTCAATCAAGATTGGATTGCAGATGTGCGTTTGCTCTACCCATCAAATAATTTCTCAGCTCAGCATAGGCGTGACTCTTTACTTTCATTCTGAAACACCAACTGCAGGTGCACCGTAAGCCATAACCCGGAAAGCCAGCAGATATGAGCCTTATTGCTAATGTTAGCCATCAGCTATCCTTTTCAGTGCCAGTTCATTCTTCAGCTTTTCGACTTTGTTCATTTTAAGTGGAGCGAGTTTTGTGTTATCCATGCAGATTTACCCAGCTTGTCCAACTGGAACCTTCAGTTGGTGCAGCCCTGGGTTTCCCTGCATCAGCAGCTTGGGAGGATGAGGGCGCATGAGGTGGAGGAGGAGGTGGGAGGAAGAGGCTGGGGATGAAGGGATATGGATGCAGAAAGAGAGAGGAGGGAAGAACAACTCGAAAATGTGCAGCTTTATGAATGTCAGTGTAAGCATTTTTGTTCAAATCAATAGAGCTCGTTTCATTTTTGCCTCAAATATGAGACTGGTTGCTGACTTATTAATGAAGGGCTTGTGGCTAACATACCTGAACGCGTACTCAAGTTGAGGGGAAGAAAAGCACGCGCCCGGTTTGGTGTGAATTCATTTATGTGTAATTCAGTGAGACTGTAGTCTTCATGACTTTTAAATATGTTGCAGAATTCTGCAAGCTTGTCAAAATTAGGAGCTATTTTTCACCGTTTAGGTTTTTAAATTAATCTGATTTTGTGTTTCTACAAAAATAATATCTGTGCAAAGAGGTAAACTTTAAATCTGGTAGTTTGAAATTAATTTAGATTTACAAGCCTCCTTTTGAATCTTCTCAGATGTTCCATTTATTAAAAACCAAAGCAGAAAATATGTGGGTAGATTAGATCAGCTGTGACTAATCTTTAATGAAGTGAAGTGATTATAGATTTAAAGTCACAGTTGAGATGTTCATTCAGCATGGGAACTCCATTTCTAGAAGCCTTACATCCATGTAGTAATTTCTGTCGGCTAACCCCAACCCTTACCCCAAACCTAACCCTTGCCAGTACATACCCTAACCCAGTGTTTTTCAAAGTGGGGGCCGCAGCCCCCTGGGGAGGCTCCAGGGGGCGTCAGGGGGGCAGTGAGGTTTGTGACACGTGAGACACTGATTCGTCTGGAATCGATGCTCGCATAATGAACCCAAAATAGAAGCTTATATTTCAACTTAGCTTTTTTTTATTTCTTTCTTTTAAAAGGGCCTCTAATTATGCTTTAATTTTTTTTCCTTTATAGATGGCCTCCCTTCTCACCTCACAGCCATCCTCTCACAACGATAAGAATTGTTTTTTTAAAGAGAGAAAGGAAAGATAGAAAGTAAGACAACAAAACACAACAATTATCCACAAAAAGAGCACAAGGCAAACACACCCAACCTCCGTCCGCAATCCTGCAAAGCACATGACAAAACACAGCAACAAAATACACATGCATAAAGACTAATAATATTCATGACCTTGCAGTAGATTTCCATAAATAAACATACCCATACCTACAAATATATATACATATACATTCATATCACATATCCATCTACATATCTGCATATGATATCTACATATACATCCCTGCATCCATTTGTGTGTGGTTGTGAGCATGCATAAGTGAATAAGGTTCCTCCAATAGAACATTCAGTAGCGACCGTGAAGCATCAGAGATCCGTCCCCCCAAGGCCCGAGGCAGACGAAGGGGCGATCAAAGCCCAAGACCCCAAGAAGGACCCCGAGCCCAGAGTCCCCAGGGCCACCCGAACAGGACGAGCCACTCACCCTCTCCCCAGATCTGACCAAGGGGGAGAACCGGACGAGCTCCACCAGCGACTACACACAATGACCCCCGGGAGGCCAACAGCGACAAACCCACAGGCCCCCGCCGGAGCCCGCTGCACTGACGTAGCCCCAGGCCCTGACACAGAGGCCCGGGCACCGAGCCCGGGCACCGGGGACGCCCACCCCTCAGGCCCAGACCCGATAGGACCAGAGGACCCGAGCCCCACCAGGCAGCCACCAAGCCGAGCCGACACACGCCCAAGCGCCCAACCCCTGAAAGCGACAACAAGGGCCCCCAGCACGCCCGCAGGCAAAAGGACACCCCCCAGGGGGCCACGTGGTAGGAGTGCGACACCAAGTAGCCTCAGATGTAACAGAGAGGGGGCAGTCCAAATCCCAGCCTGACAATTGTGCTTTAATTAACTCATGTTAAACAATGATGGCAAGAAAAACCAAATATTACATATTATCTTGCCTTTATTTTAAGATGAAGTGCCTATCCTTCTCCATGAATATCTCTAGTTCCTTCCGTTTCCACTGAAAATCGAGTTTAGAAAAATCCTTTAGTTTTGAAATATGTTAAACAAATTTAAATGAGTGTACCGTTTGCTTCACCCCAACTCCTCTGCGTAACAGAAGAACAACAGAGACTGCACCTGATTTGTTGTCCCTATGGGGCAGCACTGTCCCCTATTGGTGAGGCACGGTACTTATTGCCACACCGTGTGTATTTTCCACTGTTCATTTATGACAGATTAAAAAGAAGAAATATGTCACACACATTCAATCAAGGTAGTCCCCGACTTACGAGTGAGTTCCGTTACTACGAGGTGCTCGTAACACGAAAATTCGTATGCCTTAACACGAAACACGTGTCGCTCGTAAGTCTGGATTTTTGGTTGTAAGTCGGAAAATTTATGCTAGCGCTACTACGAACACTCGTTTTTCATCACAAACGTTCCTACTAGTTCATAAACATGCTCAGAAACTTGTTTCCAAATGGTTAGCTAACACACTTTCATTTAAAAACACATAAAAGTGCTATATTTTCTGTATGTTCTTTACAAATTTACTGTTCGTTAGTGAGCTCATAAGTCCGGAACCTCGTATGTCGATGCGCTCGTAAGTCGGGAGTACCTGTATTAGACAGACTGTAGAACATCAACATGTGCAGCACATGTGTAATCAAACATGTATATTGGAGATATACAGAGAGAACGCAATGAGCAAGTGCCAACCGCCTACTTCATATATTGTAGAAAGTATATTACACAGCGGCCCCAGAGGTGAATTCAAGCACTACACTGCCTCACCCCATGCATTTCTTCTATGTTTGAACAGGCAATGCATAAATTCTGTGATTCTGACCAATGAAGTGTTTAAATAATTCTGAAAACAGTTTTACAGGACAATTTTATAGAACAGTCAAGTGGTCAAATGTATTTTCTATTATCATTGTTAGTATTTTACGTGTCATGGTGACAGATGCGGCACCGCCTCACCTGCCTCCCCTAACTGCACATCACTGCAGGATTGTCTCAGAAAGATGGAGAGGAAGATTTAAAAAAAAAAGACATAAATTAATATATATATATATNTATATATATTACTGTAATAAAATCAAATCTATGTTTCAATAATTATTTTAAAATATATTTAATAATAATATATTGAAAATTTGTCAATGTGCTCATCTTTTTGATTGGCTGCCAGTCAAATGTATCAAGCTGCTTTACGCTTCAAGCTAGCATAGCAAGGGTGAAATGGAGAAGTTTCTAAAAAGACCAAAGGAATCGACCAGCAGCCCTGATGTGGTGGAAACTGCTGCTGCTGCTGCAAAAAAAGAACTCATGGCTAGCTAAAATTTGAAGGTATGATGAAGCATACATTAAGTACAGGTAGTCCCCGACTTACGAGCGAGTTCCGTTCCTGCGAGGTTCTCGTAAAACGAAATCTCGTATGTCGGAACACGAAACACGTGCTCTCGTAAGTCCGGATTTTTGGACGTAAGTCGGAAAATTTATGCTAGCGCTACTACAAACACTCGTTTTTCATCACAAATGTTCATACTAATTCATAAACATGCTCAGAAACTTGTTTCCAAACAGTTAGCTAACACACTTTCATCTAAAAACACATGAAAGTGCTGTATTTTTTGTATGTTCTTTACAAATTTACTGCTTGTTCGCCAGCTCGTAAGTCCGGAACCTCGTAGGTAAGAGCGCTCGTAAGTCGAGGACTACCTGTATTGCTTTACAGTCATACAGATAAATGACCATGATTGCCCGAAATGTGTCCTCTGTCTTGTGACCTTCGCAAACGAGTGTTTAAAACCTTCAAAACTTCAGCGCCACTTGAGTGAGAATATAATACAGTGTTTAAAACTTGTTAATTAATAACATTTTTATGCTCAGCAGCTGTAATGATTAATTGAATATAGTGAATAAAAGTTAAAACATTCTAAAAGTTGATGTTTCTTTACATATGTTGTAGCGTTGTTTGTGGGTTTGCGAGGGGGGCCTCGGCCAGAAGCTAATGCTGTTTGGGGACCATGGCATGGAAGAGTTTGGGAACCCCTGACCTAAACTCGATTCACATCTTAGTCTTAAACCGAACCCCTGACCCATGCAGGTCTTGCATGCAGTGGGTTGGGCAGCCCAGTGGCACAGTTGGTAGAGCTGCCGCCTCTCAGCGAGAAGGTTGCCGGACCGAATCCTGGCCATTCTGGGTGGAGTTTGCATGTTCTCTCCGTGCATGCATGGGTTTTCTCCAGGTACTCCAGTTTCCTCCCACAGACCAAAAATGATAGGTTTTTACTCCTGAACCTTTAAAGAAATAATTCACACAAGACAACTAGGGATGGGGCCGATCCGATCCAGTATCGGTATCGGCATCCGATACCAGCCATGTTTACGTATCGGATTTTTGATCCAACCTGCCAATATTTTCCGATCCATGATGCATGTATCAGCAGTAAAGGAACATCCATTTATTATTTCTTGAAAAATTTTTCAAAATCTGTCCAGCGGGTCATGAGATATTTTGCTAACAGACCAACACCATTGATTCCAAATAAATAACATTATAATTTTAAAGAAATATCTTATGCATTTGCATTCTAATAGTCCTTTGAATATGCTTTGGTAATGAGTCTCAGCTACTACCAAACCAAATGTTATCTCAATTTTTTGTCAAATTGACTGAGTTGTAATAATAATAATAATAATTTATTAATAATAATAATAATAATAATAATAATAATTAATTCAATTTATAACGCACTTTTCATTACTGAAAATCTCAAAACAGGAGGAGCAGTCTGGGAGTGAAGACTTTAGTTTCTGAGAGCTGCATAAAAACACACGAGGTCAAAATAATTAGACCAAGAATGTAAATACAGTATGTAGCTGAATGTACTAGATTGACTGACTCACACTGACATCCTCGCTCCACTCCTCTGCTCTGCTGCCCAGTCCTCCGACGTATTCCTCCAGGAAACTAGAAGACAAGTTAAACATAACATAAGGGTGCACACAGTCTATTTTTTAATAAACTGAAAACTGTTTTGAGCACAAATGTTCACCCCCCTTAAATCAGAGAGTAACTTCTAGCCTTCAGAAGAAGAAGAAGGGCTGTGAGTGTGTTCTTTAGATTAAAGTAAAACTACAATAATATGCATGAATTACCAAATTAAAAGAACAATGCATGCAGCAAATAACCCACTGGAGACTAGCAAGGCCAAACTCAACTGTTTACATCTTCTTAAAGTGTAGCCAATTCCATCCTATTTTTATTTAATATTTAATTACCATCTTAGCTAAATCTACATTAACAACAGGAACGTGGGGTTACTGAACCAACAATCTTAAAACTGTCATCTGAACAATCCTAGCTTCACCCTATGGTGAGGTTTTTCAGCTTTCTTCATGGACCTGACACAGAGCCCTGACAACGACTTCACAGCTGTCTCCTGATTTTTGCATGAAACTGAGAAGAGCAGCATGTTTGTAGAATGATCACAAAATATGAGCCGTTTTGTTTAAGTGTGGAAAATCTGTTTCTATAACGTGAGTATACAAAAAAAAGATCGCGGCTAACGTTAGCCGCTAACAGGTAGCAACAACACAACGCGATCAAACTAACGTTACTTACCCTCGTAGTTGTGCAGAAAACTTGAGACATGCAATTTAAATCCCTTGTTACGTTTGCTTGTCGGAGCAGGGGACCAGGAATCAACGATAAGATGAACATTGTCTTGGGCAGCTCTTGTAAACATTCAGACAGCACTATTTTCACAGAGACCGGGGCTAGACCGGAAGCTGGAAATTACCTTTCCGGTCAATGCGCAAGTGATTTACGGCACTTGTGAACAGAGCCTATTTACAGTAGTAAATAAATAGAAATAATAATAATATATAAATAAAAATGCCCGTGACAAGAGTTCACAGCAGGTCTTTCAGCGGAAGGAGGAAACTGTCTCCTCCTGTCTAAAACTCCGCAAGCCCTCTGCTGTCTGACAAGCGCATTACGTCACTCTCGTGGTTTGAGTTTGAGATTGAATATTGTCACATTTTAAGCGCAGGGAGGCAGGCTGAAAATGAAAATGCAGTTTGCTCTGTAGTTCAATGAGATATAACAGTGCTGAATAAGAAAATGAAAATGATTTAATCTTAATTTTATTTCTGACTCAAAAAAGGCAGCTTGACTTTGAAATTAAAAAGCATTTCTGCTATTTCATTTTAATTTTCAAAATTGACATTTCAAAATGAATTTTGGCCACTTTTTACTAAGACATATATTGAAAATTAAATGTTAAATGTTATTTTACTTATCATTTTAATTAAGTTACAAATTGAGCAGTCTCGAAGAAGAAAATGAAAATGCAGTTTGGTTTATTCATTTTAAATTTTATTTATGACTCAAAAAATGGCAGCTTGACTTTGAAATGAAAAAGCATTCCTGCTAAACCATTTTAGTTTTAATTTCGTCTCAATTACTCTGGGTTTGCTTTTGAGATTGAATATTGTCACACTTTGAGCGCAGGGGGGCAGGATGAAAATGAAAATGCAGTTTGCTCTGTAGTTCAATGAGATATAACAGTGCTGAATAAGAAAATGAAAATGATTTAATCTTAATTTTATTTCTGACTCAAAAAAGGCAGCTTGACTTTGAAATTAAAAAGCATTTCTGCTATTTCATTTTAATTTTCAAAATTGAGATTTCAAAATGAATTTTGGCCACTTTTTACTTAGACATATATTGAAAATTAAATGTTAAATGTTATTTTACTTATCATTTTAATTAAGTTACAAATTGAGCAGTCTCGAAGAAGAAAATGAAAATGCAGTTTGGTTTATTCATTTTAAATTTTATTTATGACTCAAAAAAGGCAGCTTGACTTTGAAATGAAAAAGCATTCCTGCTAAACCATTTTAGTTTTAAATACGTCCCATAAACGCTTCCATAGTAGAGAGCCATTCAGTGATTATTTCTTGAAAGTTTAATCAAAATCTGTTCAGTTGTTCATAAGATATTTTGCTAACAGACAGATGCAGAATACAAACATAATTGTTGACTTTTGGAAGCATGTGATGAAAAAGAGACTGGGTGAAAGTAACTACTTAAAAGTTTTAAAGTAGTTACATGTTTTGTGTTAGCAGAATTTGCACCGCCAAAAGAAGATTAATGTTCTCTCTACAGACAAGTACAGTGTATATAAATATATTAATGCATGTCCAAAAAGGCAACTTTAGGTAAGTTTTATTAATGTTGGATACGTTTCTTAGTTACAATTAAATCCTGCTAACACAAAACATGTTTTTTTATTTCTTGCTTTAAAGTGAATATTAGTGGCTGAGGCCTCGTATACCTGAACGATATCGGATCGGGAAAGTATCGGTATCGGCCGATACCCAGATTCAAGTATCGGTATCGGATCGGAAGTAAGAAATGTGGATCAGTGCATCCCTAAAGACAACAGAGTGAGATTTTTGAACGGCTCTTTGCAAAGAGGGACATTCACCCTGACTAGATCAGAAAGAACTCCAACTTTCTATGATTTGAGTCTGTCTTTTATTCAGGCAAGTAGCAGAGAAAAAAACAGTAATCAGCAAGGTCAAAACACACAGTTTCATCACATCTTCTCAGGCACCTTCTCAGGCGATATACTGGAGCTGAACATTTTGTGTTTTGTCTGTTCTTGGGAAACTGATGGTTTATTGTGCAGAAATGATAGGTTTTTGATAATCAGCTTTGTGCACCTAATAAAAACAGGAACGAGGTCATGTCATAATAAATCCTGTGAAGCTCAAGACACTTGATGAACTAAACAGTAATGTTTTAAAGATACTTGATGAAGCATAAAAGTAATGTTTAAAATGATAAAACATAAAGGAAAAAGTTTAAAACATAAGGAATTTTAAACGCCTCTAACAAAAAACATGTATGTTATAGGCTGATTTTTTTTTCCCCTTCTTCTTTCGGCTGCTCCTTTCATCAGGGGTCGCCACAGCGAAGTAAGCTGCACGAAGACTTGGCAATTGTTTTTTTTACGCCGGATGTCCTTCCTGACACAACCACAGGCCGCCAAGCTACCACAGCCCTCTGTGTGGAGCAGAGAGCTGCTATCTAGGGTACCTGGGGAAGCAGATGGTGGGGGTTAAGGGCCTTGCTCAAGGGCACAGAGTGGGGCAGATGAGGGTGGAGACAGGTGTGACTGCGTCACTTATCCCACCCACATTCTTGATGTTGTCAGTACCGGGGCTTGAACCGGCGATCTTCCGATCACAAGCTCACCTTCTTAACCTCTGCGCCACCACTCCCACATAGGCTGATTGGTAACTCTAAATTGTCGCTAAGTGAATGGTGTTTCGTCTATGTCACCCTGTGATGGACTGGAGACCTGT